>JAULBR010148256.1:0-29521 GCA_032355825.1 Melanodrymia aurantiaca | reverse complement strand
TATTACACCTACCCATTGAGCCTTGCGGAGCACTCACTCTGGGTTTGGAGTCGATACTGAGATTAAAAATCCCATATACGAATGGGATTCGAACCCAGTACCTACCAGCCTGAAGTCCATAGCGTTAACCACTGCACCACGGAGACCGGTATTTGGCCTAAACAACAAGAAATCTTTTATACGAACTCACCCACGAACTTTTTAAACCAGAAGTGGAAGCCTAGCCAGAGAACTCGGTAAGTTTGGAGCCGATAAGTACTGCGAATAAAAATCTCATACCGGAAGCGGGATTCGAACCGAGTTCCTACTAATCTTTAACCCGGTGGTATAACTATACCCTACAGTAGGGAGGGGGACAAAACGTGAATGTTTTAACCAACTGAAAGAAAACAACTGCATCCTCCACTGTAGGTGTCTAGTTAATTCAGAGGTATCTAGTTCCAAATTGATAATGACGAGTACTAATTGCACGGTAAATCACATTTACTTTCACAAATCAAATGCTCTGCAGAGTCTGTAAGTTGATTGGTACAAATCTGTTCCTGAAAGACCATGCATCTAGAGAATAATTAGATTTCAACACTTACACAACATACTGATGGTCATTTTATTTAATACATTGGTTACATAATAAATAACGCCGCTCTGAAATTTTTTAGTTTTTTTTAGTTAATACGTTTAAACTGAAGATATAAACGGAGTATTATGTGGTATCCAAATGTTCATAAACTATCTACTGGAGTTATAAACGGAGTATTATATTCGATCCGAATGTTGATAACATGTCTATTTAAAAAAGCAAGTCGTCCTAATGCACATTAAAATAAAATTAACATAAACAGTTGTGTGTTATGCTTTAGCAATCTTTCAGTGCTTAAATAATTATTATTAGTAGTATGTGATAATAATGTAAGTTATTGATACTAACAAACAAAAATATATCTGAGTCGTGACACAGTGAACGAATCGACAAAATAGGTAATATAACATAATATCAATATACTGTACATATAATTATATACATGTTATTTTTCCATTCCATAATATTAACGTTAGACGGTACTTTATATTTGTTTAGTACTTCTAATCTTCAGAAAGCATTGATTTTTGATAAAATGATGTAGCGGAGGAATCTATCGTGGACAATCAGACGGTGAGATGCTACTTTCCAGACAGTGATGTTGATTTTATGTGATAGTATCAGCTTTGCAGGAAGTGAGTTCACTCACAGACACAGCAGCAGTATACAACATCCGATATTCCCTATCATAAGAACCTACAGATGACATTTCTACTGTATCATGTTTTTCATGTCGATTTGATACCTTTGAACAGCGGTCGACTGCTATATTAAATGCTTCTTTGATTGTTAGGCTTATATCAATATATGTATGTCGTAACAATGACCGCTTGCGGTTCGACGAATCGAAGGATGTCTTTAACGCATGGTTATATCGACACTTGGTCACAGAAGAAACCCGCTGCAGCAACATAGATTATTACTCTTCTTCGAATAACAGCACAGGATATTTTATGTTCATATTCCCATAGACAGGAAAGCACACATTACGTAAAGTACATTTGAATGACCAGTAGCACATATGATATACATATATATTGATATTGTAATCTGTAAGAAGTAGTAAGAAGTAAGCAAATGTTAATTTTATTATCCAGAAACACGATTACGAGTAGCACTAGATTCGCAGGGACGGTGGCGTCCGTCTTAAAACTCGAGTGTGCCTTTAAATATTACTTGACAATGCCAACAATTATAGTCTAAACGTCCAAATCGGTATTCAGCTAAAATCATGTCTCCATACAAAGCAGAGCCTAAGTGGTATTATAACAAAGTTGAGATGGCATGCACTCAGAAATCACAACCAAAGCAGTGGTGCTACCAAGTGTTCTGGAAAACCTGTGCATCAGGCCACACCGGTGGCACTCGTCATCATAACGACTATTTTGTTTTTGTCTGCGTGGAAATCATAATAATGTAAAACAGGCCAAAGTAAGATACGAACGAAAGAATGAATGAACGAATGAATGTTTTACGACTCCCCAGCACGAAACAAATACATCGGTTATTAGGTGTCAGAATATAGTAAATAATGATACTATTATAAAAACCGGAAGTAGGATTATCCTACTTCCGGTTTTTATAATAGTATCATCATTAACACATATAATTACTGATATTATGTATCCGATTCATGATATCAGTAATTATATGTGTTTGTGAATCGCCATAAAGTGCAATAGCCTTCGAATGTGTGCATGGGCGTCATTTTCTGAAGAAAAGTGGGGGTGGGGGACATGTGTTATTTATACTAAAAAGTGGGGGGACCATTGTATGTTAGTCCCTCCAACTCAACAAGTTTCCCCTGTTCCCCACCGAGTGACGCCCATGAATGTGTGCGAATCCATAAATGCTATAACTGTGATAAAATAACCTGTAAGCCAGAAGCCAGAAGGCAGAATGGCTTTGCTTTAATTGGCACATAACGAACACGACACGACCTAAGCCCACAACAAACAGACCGCAACATTCTCCTTGTTACGACGGCAAAGTTAATGTTCTTCATATTGTGTCCACAGTTGCTGAATTATTGGAGTTTCTGTTTGTCAGCTAAAATCTATGCGACGTTGTACCAAAATGCACATTTACAGTTGAAAATGTTCCTAAGAACTTGCAACCTTTTATCTCATACGCAACTCCGTAAAACGAAATTTGTGTTTGTGCTTGAAACAGAGCAGAAACAAATTGATCTCGTAATCCCATTGCGTAACACTTCTCCTAATACAATTTTCCTTTTCCGGAGAGATGTAGCTTTCAAATTGATGGCCTATTTATAACCTGCAATCAGCATTTACTCGATATTGACCAGACAGTAAAATTGAAGCGTTTGCTTTATGTTATCACGTTAAAGACGCCGTTTCGTGTTCACTACGTTGTTTCGTGTTCACGACGTTGCCACCAAAGGTGCATGATATGATCGTCTTTCGCAAAACAGTAGTATACACTGTATATGTAATGGGGATATTGCTTGATCATTGTAAGTTAGCGCATTGGTGCGCGCTACTATAGTGGCATCCCTCTTAAACGTTTCAGAAGAAACTGCTGCTCCAACTTATAAACAGCGATGGGTATTTTATGTGAAATTTTCCCACCGACACGATAGCACACACCACAACCTTTAATATACCAGTCGTGATTCCTATTTTCGTTTCAAACTTATGTTCACATTACTTTTAACATTGAATGACCCTACCTTAAATCTGCGTGGACTGGACTTAAAACTCCGCTAATATTTTGGATTAATGAATAAAAATAAATTCCTATATATAGCAATAACCAATATGTATGCATGCCAATATATTTTCTCGTCTCCGCAATCTAACCTTGTTTCCATTTTGGTGTATTATCGATTGAAATATATGTTAATTCTATGTCTAAATCAATGGATTGCGTGTATGTACGTAATATAACGAGGTGTATATACTGTTAAATCAATCGATGTTAACTGTGAGTTTTTCTTTAAAGGTTATCAATGGAAATACGTGCTCGTGCTTCACAGTGATAAGAAACCGTACCATTGTATTATGACTCCCGATATCACCTGGTGAAAATTATGGACTTCATCAGGACAAGTGGACTACAGATCTAGCATGATAATGTTAAAATTTGAACGCAGAAGAAGACGTATTATGAAAGGTTGGAAACAAAATAAGCAGAACAGCTGAATAAATTCTTCGATTTTGGCTTTGCTTGTCTGAGAGGTTTTTTTCTGTGTACAATGTACTTTGCAATACGTTCATTGCAACTTAATCGAATTGCTAAAACAGCCATGAATGACTTGTTCGTATTGTTCTAAAGAGAGGTGTGTTATTGTCCCAAAGCAACAACTATTTCACTATCCATCATTCTAAGACTTAAAAATGTGAAATAAAAAAAAACAACGATATGTCTTCTCCTTAAAACAGCTACAAAAACTGTTGTTTACGTCATACTGTGTAAAATGAGACCATTGCAAATCCACAGCTAAACATTGGGAGTGTTTGCGTTATTGACCTGGTTAAACGAAACATGTTCTCAGATAGTTAAGTGTTTGAAGTTTTCTCTCAAACGTTAATTACTTAGTTCTTTCTTTTTCTTCTTTTAATTACTTAGTTCAAATCATGAAGAATGCTAAAAAGAGGGAGAAAAGGAGAGAAAAAATGTGTATGCTGAAAAGTTGTATGCAGTTACAGATGTAGTAATAATTTTGATTTAGAAATGTTGTATGCAGTTATAGATATAGTGGAGATTTGCATTTTCAAATGTTTGTAGTCATAGGTATAGATTTGTTGTGACAATGTTAACTGAATCTTCAACATATAACTTTGAAACATTTTAAAGGCGCACTCTAGATATTTAAGATGGATGCCACCGTACGTGTGCATCTAATGCAGTTTGTAACACATCTTTGGCTAATACAGCATTTCTTATCATTAAAATTAACATTTACTCGAATCGTATTGTTTACAAAATGGGTGTCCATTGTGTTTCTAGTCATCCAAATACTGTTATAATAGCTTGATGTGTTCTTTTCCCTCTCAACACAAATTGTATTGCACTAAATTATTGTAGGCAAAAGTTCAGTGACCATACTAAGCTACAACAAACGCATTGGATATTCATATATTGATGATATATTAACTAAAGTTGTAAACAGTAAAAGGTATAGGGCCTAAATGTTAATTTAAAACTTTTTCAGGCTAAACTTTAAAAAAGTCTATACTCCAGATTTAAACTTAGAGCCTTAACTTACAAAGTTTGAAGTGATCAATTTTGTTGGGTTTTCTATTTTCAAGTCTTGCATTAGTCTTTTAAGTTTGAACTTTATTAAAGACTGAAATCTACATTTTAAATATTTTATAAGCACTCTGAATCTTAAGTAAAACGTTTATACGCACGGGAATGTACATTTAATACCTATATAGTGCCATTATAAATGAAGACGTTTTCCAAATCCATGTACATGTATATGTTTTGTTTAGAATAGCTTCCGGTGGTAGCATGTAAACACATTTTAGTATTCAATCTGGTTTGTTATCACTTTGTACCACCCACATGACGAACATACAACACACGACCTTACTTATTTACAGCACCTAGGTATTCGTCTTAACGTACACAACAAAGCGTGGCCTAACACGTTCATTTATCTTTCACATCTCAAATCATAATAATCCCACAGGCAACGCGCGTTCGCTGTAAACAAACTTTAAATAGCGTCATCGATATATCACTGTATGCAAAGGCTCTTTTAAAGATGGCTGCTCTTGTCGTTTGCGTAAGCAACTTTGTATTATGGCGCCATCTGGTGACCAAAAAAGTGCGTGTGGCCCTATTAATAAGGCAGATGGTAAGTGATTCTAGGCCGGTATCTGTGGCGCGGTGGTTAAAGCATCGGGTTTAAGACTGGTAGGTTCGAATCCCATTCGTGGCATATGGCGTTGTTGGTTATTTTTTTATCCCAGTATCGGCTTAAAACCCAGAGCGAGTTGTCCACAAGGCTCAATGGGTAGGTGCACTTCCACTTAGCCGACGAGTGTCCACAATTGGTTTAGCAATGGCCGTGGTATGTACCGTCTTGTATGTGACAAAGTGCATGTAAAAGATCCATTGCTACTCATTAAGAGTAGCGGGATTTCTCCATCATAATAACAACACTAACTTCTGTCCTGAACCGTAATTGGATATAAACTACTAAGCACGTAAATAAGCTAAAACACTGATTCTAGATAAATCGCATTAATATGAGGGTTAATCATGTTTAATGTGAATTGCGTTACTGCCTCTGTGTTCTCAGTTTAAGGGGAAAAGCGTGTTGAAAAGATAATAATTAATACATGTTGACAGTAAATATCGTCTGCTATCGAGCGTTATCACATGTTACGTCACGTAATCTGGTGCACGAAAATACATTATAGATAACAAATAGCAACAATTATTTCCAAATGTTATTTTGGATGCAATACTTTTATTACGACGCGTTCTGTTCTAAAAATAGATTGAAAACGTCTGCTTGGTACTTCTAACCGCTGGTTCAAGTTTTAAGGAAAGGATGCTATAATAGCACGCGCTCCTAATGCTATTGCAACTCGTTTCCTGGTAATTGAGCCTTTTAAAAATTATTAAGATTAAATCGACAATGTCTAGTTATCAAGAATACATTATAATATGGATTCGTGTTTGCTACTCACGTTCTTAACATTATCTTGACAATTAAGCATAATTATATATATTCTGAAATTGACGTGCATCTCAAACACTTGGGTAAAATTTGAAATATTTAATATTGTATTGAAAACAGAGACTGATTTATCGAGACTAGCACAGGTGACGTAAAAAACGGCTTTATTTGCTAAAATACTGAAACTACGGAAGAAGCGGCGGAAATCAAACATAGATGAAAATTTCGATTTTTTGCTCATATTTCCCTTTTTCTTATTTCAAGCTGTTTTCCGCCCATAATTATATCTACACATATTTGATGTCTGCGAAACATGCTAAAAGTCCATTTACATACTGTGCATTTAAGTTTGACCACTTTTTGTAATAATACTAAGTGTTGATTAATCAAAAATGGATTAAATAGAGGATATTAAACGAGCTACCCTGTATTATTAAGGTTAAGTCGCAAGTGAAATAATTTTCATTCGTCACGAGCTTTAACGAGTGACTAAAATGAAAATATTTCACGAGGGACTTAAACTTGATAATACATGGTAGCGAGTTTAATATTCTATTTATTATTACAAGGGACAAAACTCTGTTTTGAAACGCCGTTAGGCCTACCTTGTGTCACGTATCAGAAAACTGAATTTTGAAAGCATTTTGCGATAGGGCCTACTAAAAACGTCTTGACTTCTATAAACGCATTGGATATATAGAGGATATTAAACGAGCTACCCTGTAGTATCAAGTTTACGTCCCAAGTGAAATAATTTTCATTTAAATTTAAATTATCAATATACATTGTATGTCTTATCCAATGTGTTTCTGATCATCCAAATGTTTGTAGTATGCCAATACACACATGGCTAACTGTTTAAACAGTGGTGTAACAATGCGTTCGCGAAAGAAGTTCATATACTGCCCCCGGTGGCATCTTTCTTGAAGGTGCAATGTCTATAGTTAGAAGACGAATGCCACGTGCTTGCGCATATAATGCTACTTGCAATAGGCCTACATTTTGGCTCTTGGAGCTTTTGTATTAATATCAAATTTAACATTTACTTACATCGTATTGCTTTCAATATCAATATACAATGTATGTATATACAATGTGTTTGTATTAGCTTAATGTGGTCCATGGACTTTTTATAGATATTAATTTGGCACAAGACAAATTATTTTAGGCAAAATTACACGTTAAGTAATTATAACCAACTGGATGACCAGAAACACATTGGATATACTAAATAGTGTAAGCAATGATATGTAAGTAAATATTAACCTTCATAAAAAAGATGCTCCATTAGCCATAAATATGCTACAAATTAATTAATGTCAGTGGTTACATCGGAAAAAAAAAAAACCCGTAAAAAGTTCGCTGATTTATCGAGAAATAAACACTAATAATAATTATATGGATCGACTAATGAGATGGCGGTAAATTTTATCTACGCAAAAAAGTAATGCATTATTATGTAGTATACCGATTGCTGCTCGCATGTTTGGCGATTTTGCAACCTATGAGAAAGTCAACCAAACGATAACGTGAGATCAAAGGGCGCAATTCAAATTTTATGGTTAGCAATATTATATGATAACATAAAAGATCAACCACCGGGCAGAACACACACATAGACATAGACTATTGAGTGTCACTCAATGGTGTGACGAATGATTTTAATGTAGCGGTCAATGCATGGAGCTGATAGCATTCAGTATGATATGATTAAACTACATTTGTATACACAAGTGAAACGGCCAAAAGGTGAAAGTCTTGGTGTGTCACAAAGAGATGTTTTATGTCGTGACATTGAACAAGCTGCATGATTAGGATGTTCGTCCAGGTATTTACATGGGGTCACTCTATTGCTGAAACCAGTGATCCACGACTGGTCTATCAGAGTGTGTGCTATCTATTTATGGAGTCCACTCGCCTTGATGGAGTCCAGCCCCACCAGGTGATTTCGGGAAGCCCAGTCTTTTCTGCATCCCTGTTCTCCCTGACCATGTTTGCATGTAATGGTGTCTATGAGTGCTGAACATTGGGCAGTCTTGGTGGAAGATGTGTATTTGTGTTAAGAATCCTGTGCCACAGGGACATTCACTTGTGTTTGCCTATATAACCCAAGTATAGTTTTGAGCATTTAGGCCTACGCCATTTAGCGACGTGTGTCCGTCATTTACAAAACAACAAAACAGATTAAATCTTATTCCTTTTGCAAAATGAATTTTTATAGTTTTCTCCACCAATGTTTATTATTTGCACTGTACATACAACTCATCAAGTTGTGTACATACGACTCATTAAGTCCGTGTTCACCTTGTTACGGTGAAGGGTTCACTTGCACACCTTGGCAAGACGCATTGATAATTGGATATTACATACCACGCAAAAAGCCAGACACACATGTGTATGTGCATTATGAGTGAGAGCTAAATTATGACAATAGCCATTCTCGTCCGTTCAATGATCTTTACTCTACACAAGAAATAATGCGCGGCTCACAGAATATCCTACGTCATTTTCAATTTGGATATTACTGATACTTAAAATACGAATCTCGATCTATTTTGAACCAAAGCCAGCACAAATCAGAGTCTATAGGGAGTTTAAGTACACAATGCCACCGTGCTTGCGCATCTAATGCTATTTGTAATATATTTCTGGCTCATAGAGCTTTTTTTATTATTAGAATTTACTTTATATGTTTTTGCCTGTATATATATATTATCAATATATGTACATGTATATCTAATTAATTTGTAGTAGCTTAATATGGTCCTTGGAGTTTTGTCTAAAAAAAATTGGTATGAGGCAAATTAGTTTAGGCAAAAGTACACGTTAAGCTTTGGATGACAAGAAACACATTAGATACACATACATGTATAACCATTTGGATAACCTGTTCCACATTGGTTATGTATGTATTGATATTGTAAGCAATAAGATTTAAGTAAAGGTTAATTTTAATAACAAAAATGTTCCATTAGCAGCGCAAGCACAGTGGCATTCATATTAAATCTAAGCATTGTACCTTTAAAATCACGGTATAATATAACATATCTAGAATCTTGACTACGTATTTGGATTTTGCTCTAGCACATAATCTGATATTGTACAATAATAATTTGAATAAGCTATCACAGAGTAATTAAACTTTAAACTAATAGTATATATAATTCTGAAAATCAAATGCAATCGCAATTTATCATAATGAAATCGGTCAAAAGCAACTTTTTCATCCTTGAGATGCTAGCTGATCTTTCAGATGGCAAGCTAAATCATCTCCTTGAACTAATTTTAGAAAACACCTAACGAATTCGGCTGATTCGCCGTTTTTAGTTTGATTTACATCAACATCAACATCGTTAACATAGCATTTTCAAGCTAGTTTGACTAATAAATCTATCAGCTCTTTAAAGTAACTTTCCTAAATTAGGTGTTTGGTTTTTGATGGTTAAATACTCCCCTCAATAGTTGTAGACCCAACTTCTGCTATTAGGTTCACGTGTACGAGATTACAATCCGGGAGTTGGTAAAATTGTGAGAAAAATATTTCTTTAAATAAACACGTCCAGTGCAATTTGTTAGTTTTACCGTTACTTATTATTTTATGTCGGTGTTGCTTTTTGTTCCATATTTTATTCATATTTACAAAAACAAACTGTAACCCAAGCAGATTACCGTATACATACATCTGAACATTTTATGAAACGAGCTAGTTCAACTGTTGGAAGATATAATAACGTAATCTTTTGTTAAACAAGATTTTAAATAGTGAATATATAATCTGCTAATAAATTTGATTTTGTTTTCATGAATACGGAAACCCCTACTGATATCGAATAAAAAAATGTAACAAATATTACTGTTGTAGGTCTACTTAATGAAAATATAACATTTTATTATTAGTATTTTTATAATAAAGAACATTTTACATGAAAGAAAGTCAACTAACACAGTTCTCGTAAAATGTATTTTATTTGTAAACAAGAAAATTCCCAGGTACACTGGCCATTACGATAAATGTTCACATCATGGACAGAACCAAGATTGATTGCGCACAGATCAGAGTTAATTTGTTCTTGGCTAGTTTGTGTTTATAATACTCACAATCGTAGTCAGCTGTGTTATCACATTATACATCGTTTTGCTAACACAAAATAAACATTTAATGACACATTTGCATAAATAAAATGTTGCAGGTCCACGTTTGCGTCTGTTTCAATACGGTAAAGGTTATATGCCTGTTTAAATAAACGGCGCATAATTCATTTTTCTCTGCCACGTGCTAACAAAGAGTAAAACAGAGTTTACAATAAAATACAACCGGACAGACAGATGAACACAGAGTAGTACTGTGGTTGAGATTACGGTAGAGCAGGAGCCAATTTCACAAAGCATCGTAAATCTAGTTTACGACTAGTTGTGGACGTAAACGTAAGAAGAGAAATTTCGATCGCTAGGAATTAGTGATACGACTATGGTTAGTAGCTGAGACGTCATGGGTTTCTGGACATATTAGACGTCTACGCTATTCTTTCCTGGAGATATTAAATTTTATGTCTAATTATATTTTTGGAAACACTTTTAGTCAGATATTGACGTTTACGTCCATATCTAGACGTACATGTTTTGTGAAATTGGCTCAAGGACGCGTTCAGCTATTGCGAACACCTGCCCTTCGTTCAATAGCGCGAGCGTTCTGCAACCGATACAAACAATTTGACTGGTACGCATCGTGTACTATCACATCACATTCATTTAATGTACATGCAAACACCGGTGTCAAAACGTTTTGTGTCGGTAGCAGAACGCCCGCGCTATTGAACGCCCGCGCTATTGAACGCAAGGCTGGCATCTCATGGCTGTAATTCGTGATTGTGCCATCTCGACGCATTTGGCCATGTCAATGTGTTGTCGTTTAGATAAATACTATATAAAGTGTCGATGTTTTGCACCATACATAGTATTACGTTATGATACATGTCTTCTTTGCTTACTATTTTGAAGCCAGTTTTTTTACTACACTTTCCTTAAAACAATACTGAACGAAGTATACATAATTAATTTGAAACCTTTAGATTAAATATCGTTTATACATGTATAAGCAAAACTGTTCAAGAAATATAAATATTCCATATTCTCAAAAGCATGACTCTTTCTAACAGATTCAATAACGCATTCAAACCATTTTCTCTCAGATACAAGTGTGACAAGAGATAGTCTTCGAGAGACAAAATCGTGTACAGAACGAGCTACATTGTTCGCAGACATTAAAAATCACTTTCATATCTCTGTATGACGGCATCGTTTTCTCTGCCAGGCGTCCGATTTTCCCGATTCCACGGTTACACCATAAGATGATACATAGTGTTGCAAAATGATGCTCGTTATTAAAATTAGTCTAACCTGAAACTCATTTTAATATTGTTAACACTGTTTAATGTGGCAAACATTTAAATGTCACAAGACCCAAGGAACGGTATAGGTAGATACATTTCCGTTTTTGTAGAATTACTTTGACGTGAATTGTTTGTGACACGGTAAGACGCCAAATATATATAAAATTAAATTTTTTCATGCCCATGTATGTTCTATATTCGGGTGCGAGTCGCGGTTGAAGGGCTTGTAGTCGTTATAGGTAACCTTGGAAATAAAACATTTAATTGCTTTCATTAATTTATTTGATTGTTTATTTATTTATTCGTTTGCAACATAATCTATCGGATCTCGCATTGCAGTATCCGATTTAATCAGATTTCGTCAATCCATCATATATATATATATATATACATGCGAAAGTGTCAACATACGCATAGGCTTCTATTACATACGTCATCATTTACATGTACGCAGCATGGACGACGTCAGCAATGCAAGTTGGCAGCAACACTGATAGGTTTTGCACGCTTGGCTCGTGTGTGAGATGAACGGGAAAGAGTTATGTGCGGGAATGTGCTACATTACCATAGCCAACATAAGTGCTGTATATTGTTTGTGATGGTCGATGCATGCTTTCCTACTTTGAAATTCCATCCATTTTACTAGTGATGTGACGTTTACTATGAGTTACGTTTCCATAGCATTCTACAGCACCCCTCTCCCTAGCAACCGAAGCCAGAACATAGCACACCATCATTGATCTGTGTAAACTGGCATCTGTTTAATTCAGAAATGTTCGTAAATATTATGAAATTATTACATCCTAATTGTATACATTTATATTAAATTAATCATGCATGCTAGATATTGAAAATAATTGGTACTTTAGAAGACCATGTTTACTGTATTTTGCTAAAAATAACAAATAATATTATTTTTCCAAAAATTGTCAAAACACTATTTCTCTGGCTATTTTGAAGGCGTTTAAACATTATCTACAAACGACTTACTTGGAATATGATTTAAAAATCATGTTTAAGTTCTTTTATTTTTTAAAAGACCGTTCTATTCAGTTGAAATGACGCATGTTCAAATGTATTACCTCATGTTGCATTTATTACGAAAGTCGTGTTGACGTCATATTTAGTAGGAACGCAATAAAATTACCCAATGAAATAACACGTTGGAAGTGATATCTCATGTGCACTTGTATCACATCATGCATATGATCAGTGTATGAACTGTACTAAGTTCTGGCGCAGACTTGATTTTACAAATGCGTGCGTACGTATACCTAATGATGTTCTGCGTGTTATACATAGTGATATGCCTGTAAGCTCCGCGTTTCCTTTAACACTCATCAACACCGTATTTGTTTTACATATTTCCCAAACGCTAATCAAACAGTTTGATAGCTACACACCATAAAACACATGTTAGCGCTAAACAAAACAAAATAAATTGATTATTTTTCATCAGAGTTGCGCTTTAAGTTTTGCTTTTTGCTTAAGATGCAGAACGTAGGAGCTGTAGAAGCCGAGAAGAGAGAATTCTGGTAATGTCCTGATGAAAGGAAATCGCTAGTTCATCAAAAAGTCATCTTCAGAATGACGGTATTTATGGAGAACGTAACGAAAAGCAGACGCTGAAAGAGATTGGTAAAGCTTTTTGGAGTCGCATACACGATCCTCGTAATCAAATTCCGTGCAAGTGCGTAGGATAAATGGCACGAGTAGTTGTTGCGCAAATTATCGTTTAGATTAAAAGATTACTAGGTTATAATGAGAAACGTATAGTTAATTCAATTGTTTATTCAAATTGAGCTGCTGAGTGCAAGGACATTGTTTAATCATCCTCTATTGGGTATCCACCTGGTGACAATTATTACAACACATGACTAAAATTTTAGATAAATTAATATGCACTTTGTTCACAGACAGGACAGTACATACAATCCAAGTAGTTCGCTACAAAACGCCACGACGATGGATTTTCTTCAGATTTGTTTTAACGTTTGACAATGCAGTTTTTATTTAAAGCCACTTGTTCGAGTTTAAAATCGCAATACCGAGTTTTAAGACGAATGCCACCACGTTTGCGCATATAACGATATTATTTTTGTAACATTTCTTGCTAATTAATAGTGTATTTTTTATTAGTAAAATTAGCTTTGTATATTGATAATGTAAGCACTGCCTCTGAAGGAGAAACTGTACGGCAACCTGGCTGCACTTCAAACAACAGCACCATTTGTGCGAGCCACTGATGTGGAAGTCTAGAAAGGAAGCGATCGAAGAAGAAGAAGAAGAAGAAGAAGAAGAATGTAAGCACTAAGTTGCAAATATAATATGTTCATTTTAATCATAAAGAGCTAGAAATATATTACAAAAAGCATTCGCTTTGCAAGCACGGTGGAATTCGTCTTAAAACTAGATATTGTGTTGTGGCTTTAACATGTATGTAACAAAACGTACGTCCACGTGTTAAAGACTTAGCAAAATGATCCAAGCCTTACCCTCCCAAGAAGTTCTAGACGCTTGAACATAACATAAAATATAGGATACAATTTGTGTTGCATGTTTAGAGTGTCATATCTTCAAAACAATTGGACATTTTGCTTAAAAATACATTTGTAAACTTTTCTAATAAATTTTCAAGTACATAATTATATGACAAATGGTTGAATTCTGAAAAGGTCACCCGGGGATGCCTGGTTGAATTGACTTGATTTAGAGTTAAATTGGTGATGGCATGATGTTTTTGCGAAAGGCTATACATATTGTCTGTAGGATTCGTCTCAAACGCGAACCAGAGGATTTAACTACGACTGATTTAGCATTTATCTTTGTGGATGGCAAGGTGCCAGAGAGGTTAAGGTTATATGGATTGGGAAATGTTACGCGAATCGGTACAATAAGTTCAAATCCAGCCAGTGTACTTTTTTTTTTTACGTCAGTTAGAAATAAAACCACGAGAAAGAAAATAGTTTCGTAACTCAATACCTTTGTTTATTAAAAAGCGGAACGTTGGTTATCGCCAGATCAGAGCGTCTGCCTGATCAGTGTTCACAAGGTTGAAGAATCGATCCTCGTCAGTAGACACGTTGGATTATTTTCAGTTCCAACCAGTGATCTACGACTGGTGCATCAGAGGTTGAGGTGAGTGCTATCCTGTCTGTGGGAAACTATACATAAAAGATATAATTATATAAACTGCTGCTAATCGGTAAGAGTAGCCTATGTGGCGGCAGTGGTTTACTTCTGAGACCATGTGTCGACATAACCACGTGTTTGACATACAATAACCGATGGTTATTATTATTATTATTATGTATTTGTTTAACGACACCCCAGCACGAAAAAAAGGCATCGGCTATTGGGTGTCAATATATGGTGTAAACGAACAAGAATCAGATGGTTATTAATCAATGTGCTCCAGTGATGTCGTGAAACAAACCACCTTTATTTTTGTTTTGGTAAGTGAAGAGGACGTATTCATCGGACACACTGAGTGGTTAAATTAGACAAAGCGTTATCTTCTATTTGTGTTGGTTAAAGTAACAACGTGTTGACTGTAATATAAACTGATGCAATATATTTCCGTGACGTACCTGTAAACGTGATACAGGCAGACGTCTGCTTGTCGGGTTCAATTAGACTCCGTGTGCTATTGCCCTGGAAGACTCTTCATTTGTTATCGTTTGCTACCTGTAAACAACACCGGATGATGGCGATACCTCCAATTCAGAAGTGACAAGAGCGAGTGCTCCAAAGGCACCAGCACTGATGTGTCTACCTAGTCAAGGTCTAAGAAAGAGGAATCTTTACTCACATTGACTAACTCATGCTTGTTTATAAACTGAAATACAACCGTGTTTACTGCATGTGAAACTTGTAGGTTTTTTAGACATGATACATTCTGCAATTAAAACGTTGAAATCAACAATAAATTGCAGTCGTGGTTTAAATAGAATTCATTAAAAGCCGCTCTCGTTTATTTCCATCTATTTGTGTAGCGATCAGGCTGTTATAATCATGAGCAAAACTGACAAAGACCGTAGTGTAGTGGTTATTCCACCTGGCTCAAGACTCGTAGGTACTTGTTTGGAGTCCTGCTCGAGAAGATGGGAATATCGGTGTAAAAGGAATACAAGTCCGTGGGAATATATGTATAAAACAATTTATAACGTAATCTGACCTACATATAGAATTCTTAGTCCAAACCACATGTACATAAATATTAGAGTTTTATTGTTTTTTTCCCCTTTCATTGACGATAAGGCTTGTAAGTGATGGATCAGGATTTCGTTCATTCCGTAAAGTTTCACTTTAATATTTAATACATGTGTTACGATGTTATCGGACTTGTGTGCCTTTTACACCGGCTCCAACCTTAATGAGTACTACGCAAGTCTCAGTGGGTAGGTGTACACAACCCTTTGGCTCTGCCTTGTGCCGAGATACGCATTTGGCCATGTCATTGATTTGTACGAGTTCACATCTGATTGCTTGCAATATAAATTTATGTACAGTATATCCAATGCGTTTGTACTAGCTTAATATTGTCCTTTTGTCTGGCACGTGATAATTTGGATGACAAGAAACACATTGGATAATATATACATGTATATTGTAAGCAATAAGATGTAAATAAATGTTAATTTTAATAATAAAAAGCTAGAAATGTTAAAAATAGCATTAGCTTCGCAAACCTTGTGGCATTCGCCTTAAAACTAGACATTGTGACTTTAAAGACTCAATCTCCACTTTTCGCGCCAAACGTTTCCGTTCTGCTGCATCTCCAGACAATAGCGTGACCGTAGAAATGTTCTAACTATTGAGCTGCATGTTTTGTCGATCGATTCGTACGTCGTAGAAAGAGCAATTTTACGTAATATAATAACATTGTGAAATTTCGGTTGATGTTTATAATCAATATAATAAATGTATGCAATTACTTAGATAAACAAACATAGTGTTTTTGCTTTTATTTATACGCAAATTAGTTTGCGTTTAACTACCTCATGCCTTCGTCACGTGATCTCAATTGTCGCGCCAAAATGTTGAGTGATTCTCTTTAAGCTGTGATTGTGGTTAAACGACGTATGCTGTGTTCCACGATTACCAGACGAAACCATCAACATACTTGAAGGAGATTCGTAACACGTCGTAAAAGTGCATACATCATATCAGCGAATTCCACAAAGACTATATATCTTACTGTAATTACATTACACAATGTGAAATACATCATCATTCTGTGAGAGTTGCAGACGACAGACTCCACTGAATGACGATGTCATTTTCTAGGTTTTTTTTTATTATCGTCAGTCAGAGATCACACTACTGTACATGTACATGTTATAATTTGACACTACAGACTTTGTTCAATAATGTAAATGTTATAATTTGACACTACAGACTTTGTTCAATAATGTAAATGTTATATTTTGACACTACAGACTTGGTTCAATAATGTAACTGTTATATTTTGACACTACCGACTTGATTCAATAATGTAAATGTTATATGTTGCCACTACAGACTTGGTTCAATAAGGTAAATGTTATATTTTGACACTACAGACTTGGTTCAATAATGTAAATGTTCTATCTTGACATTACATTGTTGTTAGAGTTCACACTACAGGCATTAATAGTTGAGTAACAAAAATATTCTATTCTGACATTAAGGTCAGAAATTTTGCTGACTACATATTACAGAGGGTTATGCTGGTGCATATTGCTCAACATGAACACTAAAACAGGTATTAATAGAGTTTTAATAACACAAATCAAAAGTAATTATGCGAGTAAATTACTGCACTCCAGTTACGCTGCTGAAATGCAACAGGCGAATGTAAAATGCATTTCTTGTATCATAGTAATTGCATTTAGATTGATTCTCTGGGGGGTATGCAAAGCGGAAATGACATGAAAGCAGCATCTTATGGTAATATTCTATTGCCGGTTGCGTGGGATTTGTAATCACTGTACGGAGTCCAACCATAGCGAGTGTTTCGCAAGTGTCAATGGGTGGGTGTACACAACTTACACGGGCCAGCGTCCCGTCTCTAGGGGTCTTGTTTAGTAATAAGCACGGGATGTCCTCCTTTCATACTAACACGAACTTCTTTCTTGGGCAGGCAGACGAGGCAGCCGGACTGCGTATCCAGGTCAGAGTACTTGAACCTCAATAGGATATAAGCACGTAAATAAACGATAACATTACTAATTGCTTACGAGGCGGGTACCTTGACATTATTAATATGGCTATTTTATTGATAAAGTTGCCATTTTCAATTTAAAGCCACAATGTCTATTTTTAAGACGAATGCCACCGTGTAAGCGAAGCTAATGTTATTTGTAATATATTTCTAGCCTTGTATTATTAAAATTAACATGTATTTACATCTTAGTGCTTACAATATCAATACATGTGTATAATGTATTGATATTGTAAACACTAACATGTTAGGTATACCGGTATCCAATGTGTTTCTTGTCATCCAAATTGTTAGACATGTAGTAACTTAATGTGTACTTTTGTCTAAAATCATTAACTGTTAATTTTACTAATAAAACAATACACTATTAGGCAGAAATATAGTTAGTTAATTAGTTAGTTATAACTTATTTAAAGTTGAAGTACGTCTGTCATGGTCAAGTAATGCAGCTGCCTTGACTGTCTGTCGACGATAGAAGTTAGTGTTAATAGGATACAAATCGCATTATCTACGCAAACACGGTGACCATTCGTCTTAAAACTAGCCATTGTGGCTTTGAGTAACGCTTAATTTTAGAAAGATGTACATGTACAGATACAGGTAATTAGTCTGTTTTTACATTATCTGCTTGGATTATCAGGATAAAAGCACGTAAATAAGATATAACTACGTTAACTATTATTTGTTCTCTTCTCTGTCATATCCACTCTATAGTATTCTATAACGTCTCGGTGGTGTTAAACATACATAACAACATTACATGTTAATAACTGGTCTAAAGTTGTGCTCGATCCATTCAGAGTGCTGTCATGTTGACGAGTTCGCGATTACACGCGTAGGCCTACTTTATTGAAACATCACGTGCCATTGTCGATTACAGGGACTTTTTACAAAACCTGCGTAGATATACATTATTCATCCATGAAATATGTTTCTCTAGATTTTAATGTTTTTTATTGCGTTGCTTTGGTTACATACGTTTGGTCAATGACCGATCGTCCATCGAGGAAACTAATACTAAGTTTAGATAATGTATTTTCTCAACAATAACGTATTTACTCACAGTATTTAAATTAAAGGTCTTGTTATCAAAATACACCTGCATGATCATATCGCCTTAAACTATTTACTTTCCATGCTTTGAAGTTTTTTGTTTTTGTTTTCTTTTTAACTGCCGGAAGATAATAATACAAAACAATGTGCTTTGTTATACATTTATACTAAAGATGAAATCAACTTTTCAAATGGGTGCTTGAAAAACCATTAATTGTGGCGTCTTCATTTTGCGGAATATTGACTTTTAAAAAACTATGCACAAGAATGTATACAAGGTTGAGAAGAAAGATAAAGAAGAGAGGCGAAAACTGTGTATTTTCTACAATAAAACGAATACATTTTTTAGACAACTTATTAGTAATCGGAGTCGGCATCATACGATTTCGGCTTTATCTCCCCACCCACATCTACTCATCTCGCCTTGGATACAGCTATATCATCATAACTTTGGGTGCGAACCTGTCATGGCGGTCCGTTGCTAAGGGATCTTATCTAGCTAGTTAGACGATCATTGTAATGCCGTATAATCAGTTAGTTAGATAGTTATAACTTATTGACGTGCTTATATCCAATTTTAAGTAAGTCCAGCCGCCTCGACTGCCTGTCCAGGACAGAAGTTCGTGTTGTTATCAGATAGGAAACCCACTACACCTATTTGATAAGTTGTAATGGATCTTTTTATGCACTTTCTCACAGACAGGACAGTACATACCACGGCCTTCAATGTTAAACCAATTGTGGATACTGGTCGGTGTAAGTGGAAGTATAACTATCCATTGAGCCTTGAGGAGCACTCACTCTGACTTGGGGCCAGTACTGAGATTAATAATCCCGTATGTATGAATATTCTAACCCAATATCTACCAGTCTTAGCGTTATACACTGTACGTATCTTCGCAGTTCGATTGGTGATCTGTTGAATTTGATTATATTTATATGTATTGGCTGTTCCAAAGATTATTCTGGAAACCTTGATCGATTTTTTTTATACATGTACCGTCATTATGCGATATGATTAGTAAACTGGCAAGAGTGTTTTGAATGTGTTAACTCGCCTTTGATTGATCGATTTGAAGTTCTTCGTTGGATTTCTTTAGATCTTAATTATAATTAGAAGGAGCGAGTCGTACTGTAGTGCTATGAATGAGTTTGCTGAAGACTAGTGACCGCTGTACGGACATACCCAACCATAATTATGGGCTGTTCGTAAAGACACACACACACGAACGTTTCTATGCTCATCAGGTGTATGTATGCTAAAGGCACATTCCAAGATTGAAGATGGATGCCACTACAGGCACCAGACACAATATATTTTCACAAAAAAATAATTCTATACTATGTAATACTATTATATAGTATAGAATTTATTTATTATTATTATTTTTTAAATATTGTGTGTCTGGTGCGCATCTAATGCTATTTGTAACATGTTTCTAGCTAATTGGTCATTTACAATTAACATTCACTTACGTCATTTTGCCTACAATATCAATATACATGTATGTATATTCTATATGTTTTAGGCAATCAAATTCGTTATAGTAGCTTAATGTATACTTTTGTTTAAAACTATATGTTTCGTACTAAATTATTGTTGGCAAAAGTTCACGGGTCATACTAAGCAACTACAAGCACATTGGATATTGTAATTAATAAAATGTAATAATTTGTTTTAACTTGAATAAATATAACTGGTGTATTAACCAGAGACATGATCCAGATAGCATTAGATGCGTACCTATACTTTGTGTCTGAATATTCACCATTTGTAGTATGTTTTTCGTAGATAACTTTAGTTTCGTTTAACGTAGTGAAAAAAGGCATTACAATATTTTTATTTGTTGATCTAAAGTTATATAATTTGGACACAAAAATAGGACATTATTTTAATTTTCAAAAATGTTTACCTTTTTTCTCTAAGTTAAACGAAACTAAAATTATCTACGAAAAACATACTACAAATGTTCAGACACGAAGTATAACGTTGTGCATCCGTCTTAAAACTCGGGAATGTGCCTTTAAACTCGTTATTTACTTCATTCCAAAACAGAACGTCTTTTCACATATCTGCTCCACTAATATGTTTGTTTGATTGTTTCTCTTTGTAGTCATGTTGACGTATGCCAGGGGTTATCTTTCAGAGTCTGTTCAAGACTTTCAAATGATGCTCCGTGCTCTATACACTATACCAACATGTGGAACATTCACCAACAGCTTGGAGAAAGGAAAATAATTGATGTGGTCGACAGTTTCAGCTTAGTTTAGCATTTCGTACTCGGCAATGGTAAATTTAGAAATGTGGCCTAGAACATGTTTTTTTAATAATGACACCACCAGAACAGTGATTAATCTGCTGCTATTAGGTTTCAAACTTAACAAAGGACATTAAATTGTATGATGTTTAGTTCATGGTTACATGAATTGAGGACAAAACAAAACAAAACAAAATTGTGGTCACGAGTATCAACTCAAAAAGTATAGATGTTCTATAATTATATTATAACTATGCGTTAACAAAAAGGTGTAGTTATCGAGACTATTTGACAATCAGCCAACACATTGACCTTGCAGACGACATAAATTTTAAGCTACTACAATGAAAACAAAAAAATATGGCTATTCTGTTTGAATTGCTTGGTTTACAAATGAAAAGCTTTAATAGTGAATTATTAATGATATGGACAAATTAATTTGTGTTACGTTCGCACAGTTCTGTTCGCAGGATTCTGTTCTAAACGGAACACAGTATAAATTACTATATTGTTTGTAGTGGGAAAATTGTGATCAATTAATCCTTTTATATTGGTTTACATGGCAGTCTTATTTATCGTTAAAGTAAACTATAGTTTTAAGGCCATCAGAATTCATCATTGGTCGACTAACCACATTCTGTGCAATTAAATTGACGAATTAGAATGGTAGTCATAGCTAAACTAAAGAATTGCGTTTCTTTCTTGGCGAAACTTGAGACTAAACCACAAAGAACGGATTTATACCAGACAGACCAATAATATCGATCTATTGATAACTCTTCTGTCGCTATCAGCTTGAACATTTGAGGCTCAGGAAGCCTTCTTAATTTTCGTCAGTTGAATTCCCGACTTGTCCTGAAGTCGATATTGACATTTGTATTGGTGTAATGTTCTCTTCGTCAATGTTATAAACATATTGTATTATAACATTTACTTATACTTTTCTGGGTGGGACTATCAGCATTATCTGTGAAGTTGGGCTACAGACCTCACTAAATATTATTCTGTACCCACATTAATGTAGCAGGCTTCCCAAACTATTGACGTTTTGTATTGTTTTTTGTTCAGCAACCTACTGGTTTTCATTTAATTGATCATCTTTGACAAATATTTGCTCATTAAATGCCTTGCAATGGTAACTGGTAGTTTGAAATCCATTAACATTCATCATCAGTAGGGTACAACAGACTAAGTCCAGTTATAACAATATAAATCATCGCACTGCAACACCAATCTAACTGAAAGTAAAGCACACGGTTTGTGATAAAATGAAGACGAATAGAGAAAGATTATACACACGAGACAGATGGACCATAACTAATAGTATCGATCTACTGATAATTCTAATTTCGCTCGTAACTCTAATTTCTGAGCTTGTATGTCCTTTCGTGATTTCCACTTCACATATTATATAGTTGACATCCTGGATTGTTCAAGATACGGAGCGGTGTTTCGGCAATTTCTTACTCACCAACTGTATCGTCAATTTATTGGAATAGGTCTGTTGCTTTGGTTACATAGGCAATAGATGCTATAACAGAAAAAATGTCATTAATTTGAATTCCTGTGTGGCCACATTGGGCTTAACGGAGAAACTTGGTCGATTATAGATCAGTGGTAAAGCTGTGATAGGAGATTGGAAGTATGCTTTGATGGACAGTAGCACATCATGATGACCATTACGAAAAAGATCCAATTGCTGTCAGTAATTATTATTGCTGTTTTGTTTCTGTTTTCACAATTCTATTGGTTTAATTATTCGAGATAGCAATGATTTTATTATAACTTTTGAGTAGCAGTTTGTGTAATAGAGCTAGAAGTTAGAACTGTGGAGATTAGTTGGTGAATACTACTGCAGATCTGGACAAATTGAGACGACTAAAAAGAATACTGAATTTTTTTTTAATGCTGGAGTTCCTGATAAATACCAAATGCATGTCTGTCCAATTTGAAGATATAAAATAAAACATACGAACAGAAAACTCCAAACAAAGTAATATGGCCAAGAAGTTGAATGTTAATTTGGTGATCTTATATCTTGCAATATTAACAGGATAAAAGATCACCTTCCGTTTATTAGTCAGCCAGAGTGAAGAGAGTTGAACATATTAAAGAACCAACAGAAAATAGAACATACCGGTATGTTTCATACCTTCTTTTTGCAGACACCTTTTACATTACTACTCTCGCTATGATTCGTAAGTATACATGTATATGCAATCTCGGCTTTGTCGTATTGTCCCCTTGACTCTGCCTTGTGAAGAGATACGAATTTGGCGATATCATTGTTTTGTAGTCTTAGATTTCAAAGGCAAAATGGCTTCTCTGCATTCATACATTTGCAACAATCTTTCATTCGTTTAAAAATATAGTTCCAACTTGTCTTTCACTTCTCACGATATTTAATACCATAATATGAAACAACGGACGAAGTTGGACATTGAGAGACCACTTGCTTAATCTAAGAATCAAGTTTGGTCCTTTAAAAATGACCAAACTTGATTCTTAGATGCGGAATGCTTATAATTATGGATTCATGAAAGCTCTACACTAAAAGCACTAAACATTCCAATAGTAGGCCTACACATAACGGAAATCAGCGATCCTAAAATAGATTGATATTTACAGTGTTATATTTGATATTTTGTAGCCAATATGAGCGGGTGGACTTAATTAGTTTTACCAATATACACTCAGAGCATAGCTGTACGTTGCCTGTCGTTAAACGCACCGTGAATACGCAGTACAGAAACGACGCAATATATCACATGAACTTGGTGTAAACGAACTGCAATAACATGTTTGTAGATAAAAGAAGTCTTATCAGACAAGCCATCGCATGTTTTCCACACGTTAGCATTAAGTGGCAGCACATTTACACACAGTTGTTTTTCCGCAAACTGGAGAAAGAACACAAGCTAATCAACACAGTCACGGGAAGATCATATATGTAAGGAACCGTGCATAAAATGTCAATGTGTTTCACAATCCGATCAAAGTTTTTGTATTGGTCATTGCCGTTTCCGATCCAATATGTACCGCCTAAAACTGTCATACACTGATGACTGCTCATACCAAAAATAAAAATAAAAATAAAAGGACCACAGACTCCAGAACACGTTCTGCAGCCATATCCCCTGTATGATGAAGCAAGGATAACACACTAGCCAAGAAGGGAAACATTGGCAGGCAAGCTCTGGGGCACCAAAGATTTGATCCAAACAGCAGTTTTTATCAACACAACTTGACTCCTAATCTAATGCATATCAAAACACAGCTTGAACGCAGCAGACGAAGAAAGAAAGAAAGAAACAAACAAACAGTCCGAACATCAAATTATCATTTATTCTGCTCACCGTCCAAATTTATAATTACTTTTACGCCGACTAGTCACTATGTTTTTGACATAATTACAGTCCAGACAGGTTTTCATATTTAAAGTCCATACCTCGCCTTTACCCCTAGTCTCGCCACGCACAGCCTCGACACTGGATCCCGACCTTTGATGGTGGACCGTGCCCATGGAGAGGGGTGACTGAACCTTAAGTGAATAAGGGCATCCTTAACAAAGCCTTGAATGAATGAAGGAATTTGTTCCATGTTCGGACACCCATTACGGGCCTAGACATAATCCGTTGATCTTGCAATATTTTTAACTTGTGAACTGTCATTTATAGTAACAAAACTTCATTGACACTATAGTTGTGCTATGAAGGCTATTATAATTGCTCCAAAAATACATTCTGTGGACAGCAGCCTGGATGCATATCTTTTGTACTCGTTTTGACGGTGCTATACTTATAATTATATCGTAGAGAGTAAGTTAGCTCCCACGTCAGCCTAATACAACCCGTTTTGTAAAAATAGCTTATCATTCAGGTCACTGACGTCAATGCAATTCAACACTATCACGCATGACCAGGCTGCAAGACATATTTTAAGGTTCACTCCCGATTTTTAAAAGTGCTTGAACCTTAATTGGATATAAGCATGTAGATGTTTATTCCAATCCAATCCAATCCAGTTTTAAGACGGTTGCCACCCTATGTGCGCATCTAACGTTTGCGGCTCGATGGGTTGAACGATCGATCCTCCTCAGGGGAACGGTTGAGTTATTTCCCTTTGTAATCAGTGATCCACGACTGGTCTATCAAAAGCAGTGGTGTGTTCTATAGTATATCCATCTGTGGGAAAGTGCGCATAAAAGATTTGAAGAAGAGTAGCCTATGTGGCGGCAGCAGAGAAAAGATGTAGAGAACTGATTTTATTCAAGCCGAAAGCAACGTTTAATAATCTAACTCGTACTGCCGATGGTTTGAGTTTAAAACGGATGCTATCAGCGGCGCATGATTTGATCGTTTCTCGCGAACGCATGTGCCATCACCACTTAATTAGTAGTATGTGTATGTAAACCGTCATATTCCTAGATATTGTTTGGTCATACATATATAATGCGCGGCAGAGAGTTAAAGTCGCTGGTTCGAGTTTAATAGGGGTGCAGGATATGATCGTTTTTTCGGGAACACATGGGGTCGTCACTGTTTAAAACAGTAATTTATGTTTTTATACTGTCATATATAAAGATATTGTTTGAATATATTATGTCCTATTGCTATAACGTTTTGACGCGCACTATTTAGGCATCGTCTTACACACAAATTATCGTAACGGCTTTGAATTGTTTAAACATATATAGGAACTCGTTGTTTGCGGATGCTACATATAAAAAAAAAACATGTCTACATATGTGCACTTTGGATGTTTTGGAATTTATGTTAGTGTATACAACATCCCTGTAAATGTGGAAACTCTAGAAATAAACACTTAAAAAGAAAGGTACATGTATTTCCAAAAGGTAAGCATATTCTATCAATAAAACCCGCCATTACTTAAAGGGGATCACTCACTGGTTTTAGGCAAACGTTTCTGCTTTATTGCACCTGAAGACAAAGCATTTATCTTAAAACTGTCAGAATTTTTCGGAATTTGTGCAAGTATTTCTATGACGTGTAACAATCTATTTTACGTAGTATACTTACAAGTTACATCGTGACATTTTTGTTGATATTCTAATCATAGAATAAATGTGAGCAATTATCTAGATAATAAAGCACAGTGTGTTCTCTTCTGCTAACATAATGATATATATACACTTCAGTTGCGTATAATTCGATTTACTTTATCGTCACGTGAATATGCTTTTCGCCTCAAAACATGCTGTTATGCACATACCGTCACCATGGATATGCCATGCACTGATCACTGTTTTTCATTGTCTGTAGTGTTGGACCACACAAACGATATCAAGAATAACGCGAATTCATTGCTTTCGAAAGACTTCCATGCAACTTCTAACCCATCTTCGCTAGCCAAGGTGTACTATTCCGTCTATTAATAGACTAGTTTACTCTGGTAAATGGATTCTATTAATAGATGGAAAGTCCCTTGGCTAGCGAAGATGCTTCTAACCAACAAAATTTGTCGAAGTCATTTTCCAGGATTCTTTCCCATACTAATGCTCCTATAAGTCTTAAAACAGCCCTTTTTAGAAATATGGTCTAGTCTATCAAAACATGAGTACAGCCCAACAGGTTTCACTGCCTGATTGGTATAGTACTTGAGTCAGCTTTTGTCTTTCTATCAGTTAATTACTCCCCACTCTGAACTTTTTGATCACCTTGCAAGCTATCTTTCTTTTATATTATCTTGTTATTTTATCTGCGCCTCAGTTTGGTTTCTCTCCTGATGTGTGTTAACATTTAGCTAACGAAACGTAGAGTGATTTTAAGTTATAATGTAGGGTGGTTTATAGTAGAAACATTCCTAGTTTTGCCATAATAATATTCTAGCAGTCAGCAGATAATGGGTGTTTATTTGTGCTCATTCGAAGCCTGTCACCGTTCTTTCCTTCTTGACGACATCCTAATGGATACTTTTATAAATGATAACCGTCAGTTGTTTGCTGTTTTGGCTTGATACATTTTAAAATCTATTTTCACGGCTTCTGGTTGCAGGCGGTATTAATTGTCAATGCAATGGCAGACGTCAACATATCTTTATTAGATCAATACGAGTCTGGCTGCCTGTCCCTGATGTACTGTAACGCTGCGTTACACTTTTACTTTGCTTTTCCCACTTCGCCCCAGACACGTGCCTTGCGTTCAATAGGGCGAGCGTTCTGCTACCGAGACAAAACGCTTTGTCGCCGGTGTTTACATCTAACTATCTTCTTCTGCGTTCAAGCAGTATTTGTGATCATGCCTTAGGTTTGGAGCCCAGTAGTGTTGATAAATATTGCTGTCTGGATCAAGTCTTCTTTAGTGCCCCAGAGTTTCTCTGCCAATATTGTTTCTCTTGGCCAGTTCAATATCTTTGCTGAAGCAAGGATATTGAACTGGCCATCTAACTATAAATGAACATGATACGATAGTACACGAACTGTCCTGGACAGACAATCCAGCCTCCTGGATAGCGTACCCAGGACAGCGTGTTTGAACCTTAATTGGAGATAGGCACGTAAAGGTTTATAAATAGAATAGAAATAGTACACGGTCGGTACCAGTAGCAGAACGCTCGCCCTATTGAACGAACGCAAGACTGGTTTGACGTGATACGCGTTAATACGTCTAGAAAGGTTGAAGCCGGAGGTATGTTCATTAAAGACATTCGGTAATGGATGTTGTCAGAGTGCACCTGAATTCGTTCTAATTTGAGTGGGAAAAAACGCGGCTGTTTTATAACATTAAAGCTAGCAGTTATTTCTGCTCTCTTTTTATATAGAAAAAATAGGGTTTTTAGAAATCAGAAACAATTTTAATCTGCTGGTATGGGTTGTCAAACCTGTTTATTATGACACGTGGATTACAGAAAGGGCACGATTGCTTGTTTATCGTCATCAACAGCATATTGCTTCGTTGATGATTAGGAGTCACAGAATTATTTTGTGGTTATTACAATGAATGGTCAATAGAAAAAACACTATGCCGCTATTTTGATTACCGTGTCCCCATGGGCACTAATTGTGACTAATTACTTTTCCAACTGTTAGATTATTTGTTTTTCTATGTATATAAATGATATTAAATCAGAATGTCTAACTAAACACCCATCCACCCAGAGAGAGAGAGAGAGAGAGAGAGAGAGACATAGAGAGAGAAAGAGACACACACACACACACACACGCACGCACGCACGCATGCACGCACGCACGCACGCACGTACACACACAATGGCAAATTATAGCTTGAACGTTCTAAGAATTAGCCAAATTCAACAATGAGTTTTCTGAAAACTTAGCACGCACACAAATATAAACTCAAATTATAAATAGTAATCTTATTTCCTCAAGAGACGTCATAACAAATGACCATGTCCTAAAGATCATCAAGTTTAGTATTTCCAAACCGGAAAAAGGGGAAACTATTTGCGAAAAAGTAGTCTGCGACATCTTCTATATTTATTATCATTTTCATTCTGTACCGGGAAACAAGTTTGCGTTATGTCGTAATAAAGGTAGAAACGCTATCACGACATGTAATAACATCATTATTGTAATGGGACATTAACGCGGACGTTGTCTCTTTACAGATATGCATAACAATTGGAAACTAATGAACGTTTCCAAACTTAATAACGACTGCCGAAAACACGGGTATGTTGCTAGGCACCGCTGATAACCATTTAAATAACGCACAAGTCTCCACGAAATGAAATTATATCAATGATTTATTTCCATCTTTCATCACCACTCAAGAATAGGTTTTGTCACACCAATGAATATTTACCCTGCAACCATAATATCACGTGGAACATTTGGTGACTGGATTAACATCCATATCCTAGGTCTATGGTAATATAAAGCCTGACACGTTATATATATACATGTAATGTGTTTATTGGTAAGATATACAGACAAGATCAAATTAATATATTTACACACACATGTATTTGGACAATGGCAGTATAAATCCTGGTTAGTTAGTTAGTTAGTTAGTTAGTTATAACGTATTTATGTGCTTATATCCAATTAAGGTTGAACCACGTTTGACACGTTATATATAATGTGTTTATTGGTAAGATATACAGACAAGATCAAATTAATATAATATACACACACATGTATTTGGACAATGGCAGTATAAATCCTGGTTAGTTAGTTAGTTATAACGTATTTATGTGCTTATATCCAATTATAGTCCAGGACCTGTAATACATGTCCGTATACAACGCTTAGTTGATAGAATTTGAATGTTGATTTGAGTAATAGGCATATACAGGAGTAAGAATCCACTAGGTGGAATTTTCTAAAACCGGGCAAAACATGCGAACGGCCATTTTTCAAGATGGCGGCCACATGACTATCTATTGCACATACCT
>JAULBR010148147.1:0-17475 GCA_032355825.1 Melanodrymia aurantiaca | reverse complement strand
CCCAAATGAACTAAAAAATGCAATAAAATCAATTTTAGCACACAAATCCTACGGAATTACACTTCATACCACACTATATTGAATGATTTTGGTTTCCAACAGCTAAAGTGTTCTGAGTGTACAGTTTTTAAACATTATTGCTTACCAAATTAGAATTGCAGGATTATGAAGTCATAAAATGTTGTTTTAATACCGTCTTATATTTTTTGTCATTATTATGTCATCAAATCTTACATTTTTTATGTAAATGATGTTTTCTTGTTTATTTATTTTGTAATATAAATCTCTCTTTCTTGGGGCCCTGTCTCCTTTTATGCCAGGGTTCAAGGTTGACAGGTCTGTTTCTATGTTTAGTTGACTCCCTAGTGTCTCATATTTATATGGTGAATATATATATTTTTTACTTTTGCCTATATTTTTCAAATTATAAAACCTTACTTATGTTGGCATATAATCTCAAATGCGGAAAGATTTAAGTTAGCAGCATCCACTTCATTGACCATTGTTTTTTTCTGTGTTCGAAACTAATGTTTGCCAGGTCATCAAATTCTACCAGTTTTCTATTTGGGTGATCGAAACGCAATAATGACATAACCTGTGCGCCACACTACGTATTTAATAATTATATGTATCTTACATTTTCAGTTTCACAAGTGAAGATATTCATGGAATACACCAATGTTTTCAGTACACAGCAACTGTTCTAACCAGCACGTTGGCATTTCAGAACGAACGGAAGCTGAAAGATCAAACACAGGTAACAGTTAATTTGTAAGTCAGTTGATTCACAGACATGTATCTATTCTTAGTTTAAGTCTATATCGTTTCAATTGTGAATACCGATTGGTGGAAAGTAACAGTGTTGCTAACCAAGAAGAATAATTAGGGTATCAACATGCAGTGTATTTATTTTCTCTCTCAATACGACATATTGAAAATCCCGTTATGTTAGACACTGGATGGGCTGTTTCCAGTCAGGTGGCAAGCTGAACCATAGGCTTGTCATGTGCTATTATTTCTAATTAATAACTTCATCTTTGTGATTAACATTTTTTTGGTTACAGGTTTTGATTAATTCTGATTTTTAATACCTAGTGGTAAATTCGGAACAAAAACATTTGTGCAGTGTAGACAGAAATGAACAATCCTAGAAAAATCAGAGCTCGGTTTTGCTAGCTACAACCGTATTTGTTTCACACTTCTGGAAAAAAAAATGTGAAAGTTTACCTAGGGACAAAACATTACTTGACATAAACTTGGTACTCGAGATGAGCATGCTTGAGATTACTGTGCTTAGATTAGTAAGTAACATTACATGTGGGGAAAATGCCAGGAACGGTAATGGGCTTTGAGGTATCACAGGTATTGAAGATTACAGAGTTTGAAATAACAAAGTTTGACTGTTTTTTGTTTTTTTTTGGCTTTTAGGCCTTGCTACATGTGGCCAGAAAGCTATTTACAAGACTAGGTAAGTTTCTGGTTCTTTATGACAAAAGCACTGATGATGGCATGTTCTCCAGATAATTAGGAAAACCTGGTGTCGGTCGTTTTTAATGCAATCATAGCCAAAGCACTTATAAGATACCACATTACAGCCAGAATCTGCACACACACATAGGAGAAGCAGCTGGAACACCAACACGATGTTGCAGATATTCTGACATCATTTCGAAGAACCCGTTCAAAAGATGCTAAAAGAAAAAACATAATTCACCCAAAGCTTAAATCCAAATCGCAAATACATAAAGTTTTTTTAACGACACCATTGGAACACATTGGTTATTAATCAGCAGTTATTGAATGTCAAACGCACAGTTATATGGTCACTAGGCCACAGAGGAAACCCACTGCCACCACATAGGCTACTCTTTGAATAACAGCAAGAGATCTTTTATGTGTACTTTCCCCAGACAGGATAGAACACACCACATCCTTTGATAGACTAGTCATGGATCACTGGTTGGAATGGAAAATAACTCACTGGTAATATACTATTTCTGGTTATGCTGTTAGTATATCTTCACTGTTATTATGCAACCACATGGATATAAGAATTAGTCAAGATGCTACAGTATGGTCTCTTCTGTAGTTTAAAATTCAATCATTCTTAAACAGATTATTTGTCTATAACACCTTGATTGTGACATTTTTTCATTTCATCCAATGTCATAAATTATGTGTCATAATTTTAAACAATTGCTATTCCTTCTTAATTCAAATGTGTTCTTTTCTATTAAATTTTAAGATGTTATTTCTGATACCGTCACTATCCTTAGTATCACACATACCATGTTGATGGACTAATGTTCTACTGTCAAGCTTCACATTTCAATCACTGATAAAAGAATAGATTGTGATGTATTTGCCATGTTAAGCAAATGGAAATATACTTTATAAATCAATAAGAGTCACAATGGACTGGTCTAGAATGATGGCCTGTCACAATTCTTTCATTATGAAATAGATCAAATGCTGAGATTGAAGTCAAAGAAAATTGTTCAAAAGCAGAGCACATTTAGAAAACACTGTTTGTGTAGGTCGACTGATAGGGTACAGATATGGTATTGATCAGCTAAGAAGATCATATTTCATATTTCAAATGTCAAGGTGTATGTGATAAAATCAGACAATGATTTTCAATTAGGTGAAAAGAGATGGAATTAAAAGCATACATGTTACCGGATCATCCATCATAAGGTCGATCAAAAGGAAAGTCACAGGTGCAAACAAAATTTAAATTGGCACATAGTGATAAGTAAATAAGGTGAAATGAAGATAAGACTACTAGAAAATAATGACTAAATTTAATAGAAAAGACACTATTGTGAGAACAGAATTACTAATTGGTACAACGTTAGGTTTTAAATATGCTTACAATACACATGCATGAGGGAATGGGATTAGCAACAGCAAGAAAATGAAATAGTACCTTGAAAAGAAATGATTATAAAGTAGGAATATTATTCTATTATGCCTTTAATTGGAACCTTTACCAACAATGAATTGGCAAGATGTCACACATTAAACAAAATAACTTTTAGCAGAATATTTAAGTATTAAAGGAATAATAATACGTAAAATAAGGTTTATTAATTGGAAATATACATACCTAAAGGTGTTCCGGTAATATTTATAAACTGGGTTATTTCCTAGTCGCTGGATGAATCCATGTGGTCCCTAATAGAGTTGTCGTTCGGTCAGTATGTAACATCAGAAGCGGTCACTACAAGTACCCATACCACGTGCGAGATTGCCATGCTCTACACTATCAATGAGTTTGGGACCATATAGCTAATAATTCTTAATTTTTCAATAGCAAATTTTATTATACTTATTCTAGGTTTGCAAGACAGTCTATTGTTTCAACATCTAGCGATAAACGGGTTTGACCTCTCTGATATACTGCCGTCGATGGGTTGTTTCAATATACAAGTGACCGTCCAAGACCGCTCGTGATTCATGACCTTTCTCAAAGTATTATGTAACCGACCAGCGCGACGGTGCATTTGTAACATAATGGCTGCAGCCTACGATATACCATACACTCAGTATTTCTCCGTTGTATAGTTATGCGGCAGTAATGCCAATAAGGTATTGTTAAACGTGCGTAGATGTCTAAAAGCCTTGCCTGAGCATTCCTTTAAGTGACTGGGCTATTTCATAACGGTGGTACATAATTGAAGAAAAATATTAACCAGATGTTATACATTATTGTTTAAGTTATCTATACCGTATATAAAGTGAGTCTCAGAAACATGAATTACAATTGTATGTCAACTTTTAAGTGTTGCGGTAGTGAGCTCCAACAATTAATATAGAGTGAATATTATTCCGGTAGAATTATATGTACTGCAACAGTCAACCTACACTGTGCATTCAATTTTGTATTTCAGATGACCTCACAAAACTACTGAGAGAAATTATGCAAGAAGCCAGAAACTTGACAAATGCTGAGCGGTATGTAAATAATGTAAACAATAATGGATTCGCCTGCAACTATCGATGTTCAATACTACTTTTATGTAAGCATTTATTGAAGTTTTTTCAATGATGTGGTCTCTTTTGCACATGTAGCATGATGGAATTAACTTTGTTTTAAAAAGACAAGCAGGTGATTGATTAATATAACTACTGCTAAGCTTCGATAGTTTAAACTCATAACTTTGTAAAACAAATATCACTCAAACTGCCAAGTCCTGGCCAAATTTCTATGCAAGAAGTAATAAATAACCTCGAATGTATATATTATACTCTCATTTACACCTGCTTTTTGTTGTCAAATACAAGCCTATGTTTTGTAATTCAGTCTTACAATATGAAAATATGAATGGGTTTCAGAATAAAATGTAATGATGTAGAAAGTTAGACGTAAAGCTTTGAGGAAGTTGTAAATTATGATGTAACATGCATAATTAAGAAATGAAAAATCAAACGTATATCAATAATTTCTTTCATTTTGAATGATTGAATTTTGTCAGTAATATTAAGAATAGATTGTGCAATCTACATGTATCAAAACTATTTTAATTTCTTAATTTCTCTTTACAGATGTTCTGTGTTCCTTATTGATGCTGAAACGGATGAACTGGTTTCAAAAGTTTTTGATGGAATTGGTGCTAATGACAATGATGTATGGTGTTGTTTTTAAAAAATTGTTGCTAATAACAATGGGGTATAATTATAGTTTTGATGATTGGCCAATAAATGATCTGATAACAATTTATTGTCCAAATGGAGTAAAATTATAAAAACAAACTAATTCTGACTTATCAAATAGGCCTGTCATCTCAAATCTTTGCCAATATTTTTATTTGCTTGAGCAATGTTTGTATGATATGAATATCCTAGCAAACTATTATTCTTAAATTGCACTTTAAGACCATTATTAGTGTTAACTAAACTTGTTCGTGATAATAGGTTGTTCACAAGACGTGTGAATATTATAAGTCAGTTGATGACCTATTACAGTGTCAATCATTGTGTCGATGGCTGCAATTGGGTGTTCACCATATTCCGAATGCTTCATAAGAAACGGCACTTGTTTAAAATGTAACTCCATTGGGAACACTTCAGCCCATTAGGTATAATATTAATAATGATGATGCCTTTAACCTAATCACAAGTTCTCGCATGCTTCTCCCACGTGGAGATGAGATTCACCAGTTACCGACATTGGACGTGTCTGATTGAAAGTCACTGTTATAGATAGTAGATGTGGTCTCCATTTCCACGAGACAAGTCTGCTAGTTTAACTGTTTATAACACGACCATGGGCAGCCAGTCAATTGAATTGTAATGGCAAACTTGCCATTAGCTTTACAAGCAGTACATTTTCGGCCTAATTTGATATAATGAGTGAAATGTCTGTCGCTGAGATGGTGAGAATAAATAAGATTTTCAGTTCCTGGATGCTGTTTTCTTTCAAAAGTGGGTGACTGGTCAACTTTTAGATAAAAAATCTATAAAATATATGTTGATGTTATCTGTATCCCTGACTAATTCGTTGTTATGATATTATTTGTATTTTAGGTGCAACAAGAAATACGAATGCCAAAGGCGCAAGGAATAGCAGGACATGTGGCAACTACTGGTAAAAAGAGTTTTTAAATATTACGTAATTATCTAGTTTTAAAAGCAGATTAATCAAAACTGATATTGTTATTCTCACTGGCATCATAAAATATGTCATTAGTTTGCATGTTTAGTCTTTCTAAATTTATATATTAAAACTTGCTTTTAATTAAAATCTCATTGGAAAAATTTATTGTGTATAAAAACCTTCCCTCTGTATAGAAATATCAATTAGATATTTTTGACAAGTTGTTGATAGTAAAACTGATCATATATCGAGAGAAAGGTTGCATATATACAGACAGAGTTGTCATGCAAACTTGCCTTTTAATACTTGCGATTTAAAAACTGATAATTGACAGTTACTGTTTCAAAGGCGTATTTGTTACCTAACTGCGTAGACTGTAACATTACAATGCATAGCCTATGTTATGCTCAGAGTTAAACAGGTAAATAAAGTTTTTGATTTCGATTGGGGATAACAGTTTGATATAATGTGAATTTGTCTATGTATATCAGAAGTTGCACTGTAGCATTGTAACTTTGTTTGATTAGTGACTGTCAATTATATATTTTCAAATCTAAAAATCCAAGGCAGTTATCGTGTTTAAAATATTAAAAAAATGTGTGTATGTTGTAATCTATTTTAGGAAACCTATTAAATATCACTGATGCCTACTCACATCCTTTGTTCTACAGAGGTATTGATGATACTACTGGATTCCGAACTAGGTAACATTATATTTAAATCCTATTAATTTTAAGTATTTATTGTCCTAAAAGTAATGTTGATGAATGTTTTAAAGGAAGAAAGGACAGATGAACATATGTAGAATACGAATATTTGGGTCTACTCATTGCTTGCCTTGGTCATATACCCAGCTTCCCATTAACAGATTTGTCACAAATTAAATAAGGAGATTACCATATTTCATTTAGAAAGCTATCTTGGAATTTTCTATTAACAAGTGCATTAAGTGAACACTGATTGTGTGCAATAGCTTTAATCCCTTGAACCCAGTTTAGAATTTGAATACAGCATTTCTATGGTTCTGTCATACATGTGATACATCTTATGTGTATTGTAGATGTTTCACTATTTTTTTTACTAGTGGTGAAAATAACCATGTTTACTATATCATCACTGCTTATTTTATATTTTAGAGAACTTTTATGATCCTTCATTATATATTTATTGTGCTTCAGCTTTTCCGATAAATTTGTGGTTTGTAGTTATTGGACAAAAATGTTTATGCCACTTGCATATAAGGGGAAGTAACTCTTGAGTGTTCTATTTAGACTAGGCTTTTAACAATTATATACATGTATCTAGTTATTGCAAATCCAATAAGACAAGTTCAAAGTATTTACAACTGAAAAGTCAAATAAAAGGAATTAAGCAGTGATAACTTTGAATACATGTTTTTAACAGCAATAAATGTATCAATAAATATGATTTGAAAGAATCACTGACAAGCTTTTTGCAGACTACAAAAATATAATTTCGTAATTGTGAGACACCATTGTACATTTACAGATATGTCGATACAACACATCCAACAATGACAACGAAGTTTATTTATTACAGTAGAAAAATATATGTACAAATATAAGTATAAATATACTGTATATAAACACTGCATATGTGTGGTACAGATGTGTGGTCTGTTTAATGTCTGCACTGGTGTTGCTTGGCAGTGCAGTTTGGATGTCGTTGTTTCTCAACAAAGCAGGTTATTTTTATGGACACAAATCTTTATTGCTTTCATTTTGGTATTTCAGAAATATTTTAACATTTCCTATCAAGAATGAAGAAGGTAACTTATTTTATTTATTCTTAGTTTAATAGTAAAGTACAAACGATGTACATATTTCAGTACATTTGTATTTCAAATTATTTTGCTAGTCCTTACATAAATAATAGAAGTATGCAACTTACATTTTCATATCATTGTTATCCATGAGGATAATTATGTATTCAAAATGGAATCTTAACAAATGAAATAAGTTTATATTCCATTTTTAATCTGTGAACAATTGATAAACAATTATATGAAACTAAAAGTAGTATAGTTATTTTGCTTATTACCAACCTATAATGTGTATTCGTTGTAAAATATTGTCTATGCTAAGAAAATCAATGACAAATTATAATACGTTTTTAATCTGGTCCTTCAGAATTGTACATAATGAAATGTATTTGTTATGTAGTTAAATCATAAATGATTGTGTAGAACATTTTTATACAACGATCATAAATCGTATAATACCTCGTTTTAATCATGTATTTGTGAGTACTTCATGTTTGCTTAAACTTATTTTGAACACTATAAATAATAAAGTGGTGTATGTACCAAAAGATTTGTTTAGATATGTGATCTGTGCAAGAAGAAAGTGTTAAACATGTAATTGCTATTTTTCAGATGTAGTATTGGGAGTTGCTCAGTTGTGCAACAAGAAGACGGGACCATATTTCACAGTGTTTGATGAAGATATTGCCTCAGCTTTTGCTGTTTATTGCTGTATTAGTATTAGTCATGTAAGATTCAATGATGTACATTCTTTCTTAAAATTATAATGTTTGTAGTGCATCACTTGCTGAACATTATAGACATAAATTTACAACTAAAATCACAAACTTGTTGATAATGATAGGTTACTATTTTTCTTAATTCATTACTATTTTATTTGCACTTGAATATTTTTATCTGTAAATTTTGACATCAAATAATTTATGCATTGATCTTAATCAGACTACATCGTATATTCTACAAATTATTTATAGTTTATCAAATGTTTCATGGTGTTGCACTTTAGGCATACAAAAGTAACTATTTTTTATGTTGTGAAGTGTTATCTTTAAAAAAGAATTATCTTATTAGATAGTTGAATTGTTCTACTGTGGGAAATACATGTATTAATGTGAGTAATTGTATAGATTGCTTAACTTTTCAGTCCCTGATGTACAAGAAGGTTTTAGACGCCCAGTACCGAAACCATCTTGCAAATGAATTGATGATGTTTCACATGAAGGTACCATAGCAACCGAGTAGAACCTCATTGTTGTCTCACACCGCAGAGCTCTTGTAGGCAATGTAGCACAGCTGGAATGTGTAGTTGTGTTTTCGTCTCTTTCTATCTTTTCTTTAACCGTTTTGTATTTTCAGTGTCTCATGTACCAGAAACTTCAGGAAACACAGCACCATAGTAAACTTTCTAATGAACTTATGATTTATCACATGCAGGTTAGTTTAGTCATTTTAGTTAGCACTGATGCTTTCGATGAGGTTTTATGTTCTGCATGCTTACACTAACTTTGATTTACAGGTGCTCCAAGGTTCTTGTCTTGGTCCTGGTTCTTAATCCTTGTAATGGATTTCTTTTTGTGTGATACTAATCCTGGCAACCTTCATGGATCATAGTCCTTCTTTTTTAACAAAATTATATATAGTATCCTAATGAAATGGTGTGTTTCTGCTTTTATGGTTGCCGAAGAATAGTATGGATTCTAAAGATAGAAGTACTGTCTTCTGGTGAAAGAGGATAACAGTGTGTTCTATTCTACACAGATCTTTGATTCTGTCTTATCTGTCTACTGGTGAAGGAGAATTCAATGTTTGGCTTCTAATATACACTGATCTTTGATTCTGTCTTCTAATCTGTTTACTTGTGAAGGAGAATTCAATGTTTTGCTTCTAATATACACGGATCTTTGATTCTGTCTAATCTGTCTACTTGTGAAGGAGAATTCAATGATTTGCTTCTAATATACACGGATCTTTGATTCTGTCTTATCTGTCTACTTGTGAAGGAGAATTCAATGTTTTGCTTCTAATATACACAGATCTTTGATTCGGTCTTCTAATCTGTCTACTGGCGAAGGAGAATTCAATGTTTTGCTTCTAATATACACGGATCTTTGATTCGGTCTTCTAATCTGTCTACTTGTGAAGGAGAATTCAATGTTTTGCTTCTAATATACACAGATCTTTGATTCTGTCTTCTAATCTGTCTACTGGTGAAGGAGAATTCTAATACATGTGTTCGAATATGCTCTGATCTAATCTGTTATTTGTGTTGCATGTTTTATTATTGCTGCTTAATTTTGTAGCGCTTACGCTTTAGGTAGAGCAAATAATAACCAAGTTTCTTTCTGTTTTCAGCTCACTTAACGAAAAGAATATTGTTTGAAGTGCATTTAACTTTAATATTTATTTTATGATCATATTTTAAGAACTAATTGTGTGTTGTGTATTTGAAGACATTCTGTTATAATACCAAGAAGTTTAACATTGTATTGTTAACGTTAAGTCATTTAAGGGATGATCTTAAACGTTCGTTTTATTATATTATGAAGAAAACGACACCAACATGCAAACTGTATAACAACACGTAGTGGTTCATACTAAGGTTTGCACATTGGTTTTGTCTTCATAACACACTGAAACAACAAAAACATCAGATCTTTTCTTTTAAAGAGACTTCATGAAATGTATATTTGGAGATAACATTTTCTTAATATTTGTTATTCCCGACAGGACAGTTGAAAAGTGAATGAATATAAATCACAGTTTAAGCTGCGTATGAATGTAACAAATCGACCTATCAGAATAGTTGCGTGAGTACCAAGCAACAAGTGATCTGTTTGCGTTTTGCAAACTGAAATACAAATTTGCTAAACCGGACTAATGTGAATTTAATCCAGATTCTCATTAAAGCAGTCCGTGAGAATGATCTGCACTCAGACTACGATCAAACCTGTTGTAAGTGGCCACCTAAGGGAGTAACAAAAAGTGGCCTCTTAGATGGCTGCTTTATACAGGTCATAATGCGAACAGAATTTCATCTATCATGTATGTATAAATAATATGGTAAGTTGATCAGATACAAAACAAAATCGACATTATTAATATTTATTTGTGTGTCGTAATTATATTTGTTTAAACAGTGACTGTTTTACAAAAAGTGAATGGCATATAGCATGGTACTCCTTAAAACCAAGGTACTTTTCTTAAACCTTGTTTTAAATAAAGGTCTTTCTCAAATGTGACGAGATGTTTGATTGATTGTATTATTCACTCTTTCATGTCTACATTTATACAATCTAATTTCAATATTGTGTTGTGAATTACAACACATTCTCAAATGCTTGCTCCAGTAAGCTAAATAATGTTGTTTTTGCATTGCATGAAATTCTTTTGTAGGTCTCTCCTTATGAAGTGGAATTGTATTGTAAATCAGACATAACATCTGTGTTTGACTTCAGTCCAAACTTTGAAAAGTTCTACTATGCTCCGAGAAGTCTGCCTGAAAATGACACGTTAATGGTAATGATTTAATTTGTGTGTTTACATACGCACAGGCGTCGAAATAAGTCGAGAACAGTCGTTCAGGTTACCGGGAGGTTACCACATGACAGAAAAGTCGAGAACGGATCTTCGTTCTCCATAAAATTTGTCACAGATTTATTTTATTCTATAATTCAGTTATTAAATATCAGACACCCATATGTAGAGTATTAATACAAACAGAACAGTGACCAGAATGAATTATAAATACATTATACAATCAGTTTCCACTAATTTTAAGGACTTAACAATAATAATAATTAATGGGAATATTAAACTTGATTAATTTATGGTAACCTAGGTTACCAAGTCTGCTTTTGTAGTAACCTCAGGGTATAATCCATACCTTTTTTCTACGGTCCCTTTTTGGAAAATTGGGGAAAAAATAATGCGTGAAGACAGAAAAATGGGAATTTCGTCATTTTGTTTATTCACGGTAATCATCATTAGGATGTCTGAAATGTTGACCGAGTATTTTCCTTTCAAAAGAGTAATGGTAGGTTTTTTTCATACTATAAAGAAAAGTTCTTCTTTTTATCCAGTCATCTGTGATGTGTAAAAGTAAAAAAAAAAAAATTTAAATAAAAAAAGGGGGGAAATGTTTGGTTTTTTTAAATTGGGATTATTTTTTTTCAAATTGGGAATTCCCCCAAATTGTATGGTAGTTTAAAGCCTGAAACTGTAAATAGGTTACCAGCGGTGGTGCTTATTTCGATGCCTGGGTACATACATGTAAAACAGTATGTGTATTAGGTGGTTCAGTGATGCAATGTAAATTGGGGGCAGTAGTTGGGTGTTGATTGCTCTGTGTTATGTAATACAGTTATCTGCAGGATCAGCTACAACAAACACATCACTGGTCAGACTAGACATCACTACATTGTGTAGGTGTGGCCAGGTGTCAAGGAGGGATTATTACACAATGAGGTGATTAATAACACTCATTACTCAAGTGCATTACAATAATAACCTGTTTAACACACTTTAGTATTCATCAATGTAGGTTAGGCCAAAACAATAAGGCCAAAAAGAAGTTACTCGTTTTATAAATTACATGCTGGAAAAATCTAGAATAATTTTATTTATGGATATTAATAGGTGTTAATAGTTTTGGAATATTTTCGTGGAAATCGATGTTAGACCAAATAAAATAAAAAGTTGGTGATCGTCCTTTTCATTACACAAATCAGGGACGGTGGGAGGTGTTCCTTTTTTGTGTGAAAAACTTCATAGAACCCTGGAGACTTGGTACAGAGCTGGCAACTCAAAGGACATTTAAATATTGGACTACATGTTAATAATGGACTACATTTCATTCATACACACATCGCAATATTGGCCGCCAAATGGACTTGGTGATGGTTTAACCCATTACAGTGCTTACGAAAGTTGAATTGCTGCTATCTCGATGCATTTTATACAATTTTTAACCAAATAAAAAATCAAATAAATTCAGGGGCTGGCGCATTTTTCAGGTACGGGCGGTGACGATCACAATTTTTTTTTATTTGGCCTTATGTTAAAAACATATTTTATGATACGCCTAGTCACAATTTTAAAAACAAATTGCTCCCTGGTGCAAAACTATTATTAGGCATATCATAAAATATTGTTTGTTTCCGGTTACCCGACCGACCCTAAATCTTTTTTCGTATACATGTCTAAAATGTTTTTAATATAACATCGATTTCCACGAACAAATTGCAAAACTATTAACACCTATCAAATAAAATGTTTTTCCTACCTACCTACCCTATATTTTTCAGCATGTAATAGGAAACAAGCAAATTTTTATTTTCGGCCTGATTAACAGACTGAAATTGTGTTCCCTTTTTATTTGGTAGTTCACTGAGCTACCTGAACATGCAGTAAAACTACTTTTACTAAAAGTAAAGTAAAGTTTGTTTTATTTAACGACGCCACTAGAAACACATCGATTATAAATCAGCAGTTATTGGACGTCAGATGCATGGTTATATTGACACATGGTTTCAGAGGAAACCGGTCACCACTCCATGGGCTACTCTTACCGAAAAACAGGAAGGGGTCTTTTATGTGCACTATCCCATAGACAGAATAGCACACAACACAGAATTTGATAAACAAGTCGTGTTTCACTGGCTGGAACGGAAAATAGCCCATTAAAATGTTTTGCGCTGTGGAGGATCGATCTCTCCACCCATCCCGTCACAGGCGAACATTCTACCTCTGAGCTAAAGCAGTAACCCAGGAGCAAAATCTGGTAACCCCGGGCTTCTGCTGCTAACCCTCCAAGTTACTCTTGTCGTTTTATCACCAACAGACCTTTTTTTTATGTTTGCAAGTTTTCTACAAAATATATCTAAAGGACCACAAGATGAGGTGGTTTGTGGCAAAAGTATTTTTTTGTAAAACAAAATTTTAAAAGGATATAATAAATACAGCTTGTCCTGGAAAAGCTTATACAGATAATGATTACAATAAAATTAACCCCATTTGTGACTTGAAGTTGGAAGTTGATAATTTTTATAATTATGAAAAGAAAAATATGCATAAATTCTGTTTCAGACTACGTTGGTGTGGGGGTGGGTAAATGACAAATTCCACGCCACCCCACACCCCAATACCATCTCCCGTTCCTACACAGGAAGCTTGTTTTAGCCAAACTAAAACCGTCAAAACGTAAACAAACATTGAAACGTTACATTGTTGATTTAACATACATCGAAATAAAATGGCACACATGTTTACAACTGAAACAAAGCCCAGAGTTCTGAAACGAAATTACTAGATTAAAATACCACAGGCAGCTAGATGTTGTTGTTTATTTTTTAAAGAAGAAAATCCATTTCAATTCTCGGTCAATGGTTTCCATTGAAATCAGCAACCAGAGAGACCCCCTGCAGCGTTTTTGACCGACCTCTCAAACAATGGAAAGAACTATTCAAAAAGTAAATTTCAACCCGACCCCAGCGATAATTTGTCTACCGTTCAAAATACAGCTCATTTTCAACACCGTACAAACGCACATACGATACACATGTTATTCTTTAGACGACTACCCCAAGAAACGCTTTGTTTTAGTGTCGATCGAGTGTCGTAAACGAAGTTATAAAAACCGACATACCTTCAACTATTGCCATGCAGAGTGAAACGAATCCACAATAGAGAAGAAATCGTCTCGTTTCTTTGCCCTTTTGGACATCCATCGTTCACTATGGTTACGATCCTTCGACCGTTTTAGTCTCTAATACATTGGTGAACCACATAAGTGCACTTCGAGAGCGTACATCCAAGAAAGTAACACATTTAGTAAACATTTCCTACACAGTCTTCCATGCCGATTTTCACGAATACGCCATTATAGCTTCTGTACTCGCACTGACGGAGGCGGGTCACACTCCATATTTGGAAGGTCACGTGTCATAGTTTAAGGGGTCATGATCTATATTTCGCTTCGCTAAGATTTATATTCACCGAATGTACCGTTAGACCGCGTTATAAATGCATGTAAAGTGAGGTTTTTTTTGTAAATATTACATTATCGAGTTGCAGACAAATAACACAGGATTTAGAAACAAGCCGTTTCCATGTAAAGTCATAGTCAACACAGACAACCGCTCTCCGTGGCGAAGTAGTTATACGCGTTGGGTTTAAGACTGGTAGGTACTGGGTTCGAATCCCTTCAGTGGCGGATGCTGAAAATCCATTTAGGGATCCCCAATGAAGTATCTAGTAAGACAAATTTCGAAACCAACGTGAAAAATGCAAATTAATATACACACACGTATAATAAAATTATAAATCGTAAAATTTAGGAGGAGCTGCGACCCCCCACCCCTCCAAGATCCGCCTCTGCCCTTTCATGGCATATGTAAGTTTTAATCCCAGGGTTCAATTGATATGTGTATTTCCAATTACACCGACCAGTGTCACAACTGGTTTAACAAAGAATGTGGTATGTACTGTTCCGTCTGTGCTAAAAGATAAAGTTTGTTTATTTAACGACACCACTGTGACGTCACGCCATGACGTAACGCTAACTATGACGTCATACAGTTTGTTTAACGACACCACTAGAAACACATTGATTACTAATCAGCGTTTATTGGATGTTAAACGCATGGTTATATCGACACTTGGTCACAGAGGAAACCCGCTGCCGCCATATAGGCTACTCTTCTTCAAATAACAGCAAGGGATCTTTTATGTGCACTTTCCCAAAGACAGGATAGCACACACCACGGCCTTTTGGTAGACCAGTCGTGGAGAATTGGTTGGAAAGGGACATAAACCTACGGGTCCCCTGAGGAGGATCGATCCTTCTACTCATCGCGCCGCAGACGGACGCTCTACCGCTGGACTACGCCCAACCGCTCCCCTGTCTGTGGTAAAGTACATATAAAAGATCCCTTGCTACTCATCAAGAGTAGTGGATTTCCTCTGTCACACGCACGCACGCGTGCACGCGCACACGCACGCACGCACACACACGCACACACACACACACACACACGCACGCACACACCCACACACACACACACACACACGCACGCACGCACGCACGCACGCACACACACAAAACGTGACCTCTTAAGACAGGTGGCTGCTTAATACAGGTTATAATGCACTAAAATTGATGATTTGGGAGAACATTGTGGTGACCCTTTAAGACAGGTGGCTGCTTAATACGGGTTTTTTGTCTGTCACCGAAATAAAGAATGGCCCTAGAGATCTCCGTGTGCGTGTTTTATATTAGACCCACTACTGATCGTAACATATATATAATTATAGGCTCCTCTGTTGAAGCTATACATTAATTTATTAACTTTATTATTTTTACATAGTCCTTCGTCTACATTATTCCATGGATATATATATGTGTGTGTGTGTGTGTGTGCTAACCTGATGTGGGAGTGCATATGATTCTTGAAAGATCCCTTGCTACTTATCAATTCGGAACAGCGGGTTTCCTCTGTCATACTAACACGAACTTCTGTCCTGGACAGGCAGTCGAGGCAGCTGGATTGCGTGACCATGACAGACGTGCTTGAACCTTAATTGTTATAACTAACTAACTAACTAACTAGTACATAGGTTATAACTAACTAACTAGTAAATAGGTTATAACTAACTAACTAGTAAATAGGTTATAACTAACTAATTATGTTAGAAAGTTATTAACATTGAAATACTTTGATTGACAGGTGCGTGATGTAAGAACGAACGATGACACGATGATCACGATCAAACTGATGTTGTTCTACACATTGACTGACGTCCTCGAAATGGTATGTTCCTCTAATATGATTCAGCGTTTAATCTACCATACAAGTTGGGGTTGGTTTCCGGGCCCAATTTCCCTAGTGGGAATTCTCAAGTTAAAAACATATTTCCCCACAGAAAAAACAATTGGTCTTTTTTTACATTGACACAGCAAAGGTGACTGGACGAAAAAAATATTTTATTGATGGATAAGGCGTAAATTATTGAAATAATATTAGCTGCAAATTTTCTCAATTTTGAATTAGGAAGTTTATGCATTGTTGTAAAATTGTTGAGAAATTGTTAGTAATTCACAGGGTTCTAATTTTTGCATTTAAATTACAAGGACGAAAATTACATACTCTCAAATAATATCTTGTTTACCACATCCTGCTTTTCTTTGTGGTTTGTTTTGTTGTCGAGGACAAAGTTTCCTATCTTGGATGATATTAATGTTTTGATTTTCTCATTTACAGTTAGATTCAACTCAGGATCCCGTGTCGGACATGATCAAGTAAGTTATCATTGTATTACATATATATTCATTTGCACTATATTTATATAAGAAAATTAATTTAAAAAAAAAAAAAATTCGAGAGTTTGTGAGCGTGCAATATTTAAAGGGTGTGCCCATATTAACACAATCTAAAGGATTTTGTGGAGGGCACTGGGACTGTGTTTTCTGTTCCAGGGGATGTGGTCATGGGATGGGACATTGTGATCCCTGCACAGTTTCTTGTGAAAACCTTTGATGTTGATGTTCAATGTGAGACATTCCTGACTTCTCTATAATGGAAATAGAGTTGGCTCCCCTTTAGGATCAACCAGACATCGAAGGTCTAGTAGCGAATTTTTTACAGTGACTACACCTTCTAATCACGATTAACCATCTCTTTTGCAGAATGTCATCCTTTTAGGAACTTCACGCCCCACTCCTCCATTTGAACAGCCAGAGACAACAATACAAGGGCATCGTTATTTTTTAAACACACTTTTTGTTCCTTTCCCTTCCCTGTTGATAGACCTAACTACGCATTGAGCGGCAACACTGTGAACTGCATCATAAGCGAGGAACAGGACGTAGCATGTCTGCCTGTGGCGGGAAGGGTCGAGAGATCGATCCTCCACAGTGCAAAACATTTTTATGGGCTATTTTCCGTTCCAGCCAGTGGTACACGTCTGGTTTATCAAATTCCGTGTTGTGTGGTATGCTGTCTATGGGATAGTGCACATAAAAGACCATGTGTCAATATAACCATGCGTCTGACGTCCAATAACCGCTGATTTATAATCGATGTGTTTCTAGTGGCGT
>JAULBR010148036.1:0-17481 GCA_032355825.1 Melanodrymia aurantiaca | reverse complement strand
AGGAAGTTGCTGAGCAAAGTGACACGAATGCCACTTTGCTCATGACAGAAGTTTAGCGCACACGATAAGCATTTTGCCGAGCAAAATCCCCATTTACGGTCGCTGGAAGTATTCAAGATGACGTTTCCCCAGCAAGTGTGACGTCACACGCATTGTCTTTCAAATAAACCATTGGCTGGTTGTTTAATTCGCTTTAGCAACTTCCTCACATTTGGTGCACACGATAAGCAAAGTGACATTCGTGTCACTTTGTTCAGCAAGATGCTCATCGTGTGCGCTGGACTTAAGTATCATGGCGGCACTCGTCTTCAAACTCAGGACTGTACATGTACTTTTAATATCAATTTTGTATAAATTGTGCAATGTGGATTCAGTATTCTAGATTAGAGCTGAAAGTTACCTAGATAGAAGGTCGTACACATTATCCAGATCGGACATGTTTTATATGTTTTTAATCATTATTTATATACAGGTTTATTGATTTATTGTGACAGCGATAGACTTGATCCTGTCTCCAGTAATGTGAGCTTAATCTGTTTTGTTTCAGGGATATAACATTATATTTATTATTATAAGTAAATATTCTATATCCTGTCATAAATGTGATGATTGTTTATATAAAGTAGCAAATTGTAAATTTCCCTTGACGGGTATTTTCATGAATAATTGTACAAAATATTCGTATTTGTGTCCTAACATTATTTAAATCACAGAGTAGACATTATATTATTTTTAGCAGTTCCCGTTTTTGTATTTTTTTTATTCAGCCAATTCTTTCTAAGAGTTTCCATAGTAATTAATATTCATGCTACTAATTATTGTACATAATGAATAGTATTAATAATCTATTTTAATTGTAAAGTAAATATCAGTATAGAAAGCTAGCAAATTATGGATTAGTATAATAGTCTTATAGCTTGTCGGTTTGATCTGTGCAGTAGATAAGTAAGTGCATGACTGCCGGATATCTGGGGCTGGTTTAATGGAGAGGTTATAATGTCACTTGTGACAGCGTTAGGCATGACATTACACTACGATTGCATAAATAACATTATTTGAGGACTGAAGCAGTCACAGTGGTCAATTTAGTATCGTGGCCGCTGTTATTGATACACGCAACTGTGGCATCGCAATCGTTAGGACAACGTTACGCTATCGTTCATTAAACCGGCCCCTGGTCTATGCAGTAAGTAGATCTACATAATGACCAGGTGTTAGACGTTTGGTTTGTGCAGTAGATCTATATATGACCATGAGCTAAACGTTTGGTTTGTGTAGTATTACGACCATGTTTGACATTTGGTTTGCAGTATTTCTGCATACGACCATGTGTTAAGACGTTTGGTTTGTGCAGTAGTTCTGCATACGAATCACGATGACTGTTAGATATTTCGTCTGTGCAATAGATCTGCACAGGACTATTTGTTAGATGTTTAATCTGTGTAGTAGTTCCGCACAGAATGTGTTAGATGGTTGAACACCATAAATAAAGCCATATTTATTTCTGTCAAACAATGTTTTACTTGTTTTTTAAAAACATCATTGGAGGAAAACGTTTGGTTTCAAGTGCATCTAAAGAACGACAGGTAACGTAAAGTTTGTTTTATTTAACGACGCCACTAGAAACATCGATTATAAATCAGCGGTTATTGGACGTCAGTTGCATGGTTATATTGACACATGGTCTCTGAGGAAACCCGCTGTTGCCACTTAATGGGCTACTCTTACCGAAAAACAGCAAGGGGTCATTTATGTGTACTATCCCATAGACAGAATAGCACACAACACAGAATTTGACAAACCAGACGTGTTTCACTAGCTGGAACGGAAAATAGCCCATAAAAATGTTTTGCGCTGTGGAGGATCGATCTCTCGACCCATCCTGCCACAGGCATACATTCTACCTCTGAGCTACGTCCTGCTCCTATTTAAGCAATTACTAACAAGGACAGTCCATCAAGATGTGTTACCTCGGACACATTTTATTGCAATATTATATATTTTTATGTGTTATTTTGACTGTGATATATGGTCAGAATTTACTGCATGATATGCAACTTATTTAAAGAATTTACTGAATGATATGCAACTTATTTAAAGTGTGAAAGATCTGTTTTTGTTCTACAACAAATTACAGTTTATTCCTAAAAATATTTCTTAGAATTTATAAAAATATTCTAAGAACATGTAATTCCATTTTTTTTTTTTTTTAATAGTTGTTCTAATCCAGTATACGTCCGATTGAGAAATCTAGTCGTCTGCCCAATTTGACTTCTGTCTTTACCAATAATCTGTCAAACCTAACATATTTTTAAAGATTCACATGGAAACGTCCAGTGTACATCCTCAGAACTAATTAACAACACAGTAACATAGTAACCTTTAGCCCGGTTTCTTTATCCAGTAATGGTCTACAGTAGACGGGGACAGGTACTGGAACATTGCTCTTGCCGTGAGCCTCCTTGGAGATCTGGTGTGTGAACTTGGCCGGCAGACTCCACCCGTACGCCTGCATTCTGCCGTCATCCTTCTTGACGTGCGCGCGCACCTGCTTGTACTGTTCACGTCGCTCCTTCTCACGCTCCTTCTTCACTCTCTCAGACGTGCTGGGAACAACGCAAGAGTTCAAATATATATTTATGTCTCTTCTATTTGATTACTGTAGATCATGAAATTAACGCGTCACTAAATTTATGCGAGTAAGGGTGGTCAGACTAAAATGTGACAAGAAATTAAAGCGAGTGATCTCCCTTTGATATAATACTTTTTCTAACAACACGTTTGTGTAGCAATCAGTTAACATAAATGTGTTACATTATTAATGCGAATAATTCTCACTCGCATTTTTCGCGTTAATATAATGATTGCATTAATTTCACGATTTACAGTATGACACATGTATGGCTTAAAGGTACACTCCTGAGTTTTAAGACGGATGCAACTGCACATGTGCATCTAATGATTTTGGCAACAAGTTTCTGATTAATAGAGCATTTCTTCTCATTAAAATTAACATTTATCTACATCTTATTGCTAATATATATCAATATATCAAAGCCAAGCTCGGACTGCATTTCATGAAAAAACATCGGTCCACAGTGGATCAATGTTTTAGGTTAGGATTAAAATTGAAGGGAGGGAGTCAATCCTAATTTTGTTCGGATTGCGAAACCATTGACATTTATGCACAATCCCTTACCCAACAGCAAGCAATTCTGCAGATCACTTATGTCATAGAAAGTCAAAATGGCTTGCATACCATTCAACAGTGAGATACTCACACATCATCTTGCAGGAAGTCAAATGCCTTCGATTTTCCTCCCAGATTGCCTTTTTCCCTCTGCTTCTTGTTTGGGTCACCAACCGGCTGCACTTGTGTGGTAGGAGCATTGTACTTCACTGTCGCCAAAGGAAGTGGAGTTGTCCTCTTTGGTTTATTGGGAGAGTTGAACAGATTACCAAAACTGAATAAATATAACATGGATACAAACTAAATGCATAAAGGAAATGCTGAAGATTTTTTGTTTAAGGACCATCACTAACCATTTTGGTGCGAAAAGCGCGATCCTTTGTCGATGATGTAAAGTGAGTTGTATGTGACTAAACTTTATGTTAGCAGAAGAAAAAATATTGTCCTTGTTTATCTACATAATTGCGGACATTTATTATGATTCTAATCAACAGAAACATAGAAGTTATTATATTACGTAAAATGACTTGTTACACATTGTACGAAATGGATGTGCAGAGTTCGAACACTTCTAAAGTAAGTCCCATTGTCTGCAGGCTGAATAGAGCACATCCAGTTGGCACTATAATCGGTAAATGATGGTCTTTAAGCACAACGTTGAATTTTGGAGCTACATGATTTGGATGTATTTCATATAAATGGGTGCTTTGGCATGTGTAATTATTCAACTTTTAGCATATTATCCTTGTTTTTGTTGCACAGTGCTCACCTTCCAGTCATCATGTGTATGTGTGGATAATTGGTACAGTTAGACCACTGGCAAAAGTGGCAGGGTACACCGGTGATAAGAATCATGTAACTGATTTTAATATAATCAACACTTACCATAGTCAGTATGTATGTGGATGTTATGTGCGGAAAGGGGGTCCCAAATTTTATTTTTAGAAGTCAACAACTACATTTACTGAGCTTGTGTGTGCATGTATTTCGCAGACCTGTCAACACTTCTGTTTTGCACAGGCATCGCCTGTTATTTCATCATTCCTCCTTTCCTTCTGTCCAACAGGTCAAAGTAAGGTATTGAATCAGATATGTATCATTAAATAGCCTATGAATGTCTACCATAGACATTTTTGGAAGTTTCAGCAGTTCATACCATTGGTTGCGATAATTTATGATTTGCAGAAATATTTGTAATATTTCGATTTAAATGTTCTTTTTCAATTCCATTGTCACATTTTCTTTCTCTTCACAGCAGATTTATCAAAGAATGTGGTATGTGCTGTCCTGTCTATAGGAAAGATATCTTGCTGTTAATTGAATGATTTCCAAATTCACGTGCAGTCTTGATATCAAGAACAATATATTATACGTTTAATAACATACCCCAACAAGGTAAATGTTCCAACCTTCATTAAGAAAGGGCAGTACTGCACCTTAAACAATTCAGTTAACCAGCCATTGAAAAGTGTGGCGTTTCTTGTCTCAAGAATTAGACCATTATGTTGTGTCAATTAAATACTGTTTGAGACCCAGAAGCCAATGATTAAACCAGACCTTTCCTCAGGATTTATTTAATGTGCTTACATTTTAAAATTCAGCAACAATATAATAATTTTATATAAAATCCATGAGTACAAATTTGATCGGTTATGCATTATACACTATACAGCGACTGATTTTAAGGCTCTCACAATAAAGCAAAGTGCTTATAGTTATACAGGTAAGGCGTAATGTCTCCTTATGGTCCTGGGGAAACGTCCGATTTAACAATGGTCTGGGATGTCATCAAATATTCCTTTTCTTTCTCGTTTCATCTGTTCCTCACATTTATAAAACCTCTGTCCACAAGTCAACTTTATATTTTAGTCTACCAATTCCAACAATTTTAATAACATGGTATGTGCTGTCTTGGTCTTGTCCATGGAAAATTAATATAAAGGACTGTGATGCTATTAAGAAATAGTAGCATACCTGAAGTTTCCTATATATTTATACATGTATATATATAAGTTGTTGTAATATAGAGGTGGCCTTTATATACATTTGAAACCTAATTGATCCTGGTTAAAAACAATTTGTTAGGGTTTTGTTAATGATATTTACATAATTTAGCTAAACTTTAAATTAACTGAACATTAATCAGACTTAATCAAGATTCTTATGGCACAAAAGGTGCTAATTAAATTGATATTGGATAAAATGTGACCATTATTTTATAAAATGAGTTTCAGTAATATGTGGAAATGTTAATGTTTAATTAAAATTTAAATGACATTTTGTTGACTAATGAGCATTAACATTTTTTAGATGTATTTTTAAAAATGAAGATGCATTTATTTACGTCAATATTTGGAACAACTGATCCCTACAGTACAAGCTAGTGGTGTGGAATTCTGGGAACATGACAAATATATTAAATGCAAACAATTACATTAAAAGCATTTGCAAAGCAACAGAAATGAGTTTTCACAAGACAATGCTAAATCACTATTTGAACTTATTTCTTGCCATTTTGATCCATATTGACAACAAAAAACAGCGTAATGAACAAATTTTATTTCTGTAAAATACAATTCATTAGATGTGGTATAAATAAAGATTCTTTTATGCTATGCAAAGACTGCACATAAAATTATAAATAAAATGTCTAACAAATTCACAAAACAAAAACATAACAATTCAACCAGGCAATCAATTGGGATCAACATGGATCAAAGATGGCAAAAAGATTTTACTTTGAATCATGACATTTTTTGGATCAAAAAATTTTTTCGGAAAATTCTATATGGGTGTTTATACACATTACACACATATTTATGGTAGAAAGTTACTAGAATATTAATGTGTGATATTTATTCTGGTCACATAATGTCATTAATTATGATATCCATTCCGTGCTAATCTTGAACTTACGTATCGAAGTCATGACGTTTTACAGTAGTTTACCACAAAACACAACACAGCTAACGATAAGCATGCAAACAAAAATGGATCATTGAGTGCCAAGGACAAAACATTTGTAGCTAAAGTAAAATTAACAACTAACAAATGTTAATGCTATATCAAGAGTTTTTTCGTTATATAACGTGATGTAGTTTTGAATTTGTTGTCAGTTATTATTTCATCTTTTTGATATCTAGACTTACTAGTAAAACACAAAGCACCAGAAACAGACCATTTTGACATAGTTACCGGTATTCTCAACCATGTTTGGTTACTTTTGCCAGGAATTACAAAGAAGGTTAGAACTGTTAAAAATGTATATCTTAATATCATCAGTGAATGTATTTATCAAACAATTTAAGTTTTGATTTAAGTTGTGTCAAATCAACTACGTAAAAGCATCAATTCACATTTACAAAAGAACTTGATGTCAAAGCTTATGCTTAAGACATCATGGAAATCTAAGAAGTCTTGAATTGTATTTAAAATATAACACTGCAAGACTTATCCTTCTTTTTCTTTGAATTATATCAAATCTTTTCTATATATCAGTAAATTTGGAGATAAGATTTTCAATTCCCAAGCCATTTGTCAAGAATGTTAGTACAAAGATATTGTTCTATTTTAAACCTGATAATAAATATCAAAGTCTCCTATTTTAAACATTGTAATTAATAAACCAGTCTTACAAACAATAAAATAAAAAGTGTCATGTGACATATTTCTCATCAAGTCCCTATAAAATTAACCAATGTGTTTTTTGTTTTACATAGCTTCAAATTGTACCATCTTTGTTATTGTTTGAACTATTAAATATATTTTTTTAGAATTTTGACTTTCAGTTTTTGGTGCTATTTGATCTCAAGTTGATCCCAATTGACTTTACATAACACTGGTAATATCTTAATGCCCAGAGATTCCTTGCAACAGAATAACAAATATAGTTCAGGGCTCACTCTGCTCCAGATTTACTTTTGGCTAATCTTATTTTAATTTTGGATATTTTTGACATAAAACATTTAAAAGAGGCTAATTTAAAAAAAAATTGTTAGCCAATTACTAAATTCTTAGTCAAATTTTTTTTTAGCCATTGGCTAATTTGGCTTAGTTACAGGGTGAGCCCTGAAAGACTAAGCATTATGACATTCATGCTCATACCACTAATAACTCCTCTCAATCAACCACCTCTCTCTCATTCAAGTCATATTTAAACCACATCTTCAAAGAATGTTTTCTTTCTAAAACGTAATGACTTATAACAACAGTAAGTACATAGGTTAAAAATTCCTAACCCAAATTATGCGGATGTGTGATAGATAATGTTGATATAAATATGAAATGAACACGAAATGAATAAATGCAAGAACACTGACAATGGATGAAAATTTGCACCATAAAAATATTTCTCAAATACGAACTAGATCACAAAGATTTCATTTGAGTTTTGTAAAGAGGTAATTTAGTAAAAAGGGCAACAAAAACCCCTAATTAAAAGAACAGCTAAAATATAATTAAAAAAACGTGAGACCATTTCATGACTGTTTTACAATTAAGCCAGACAATCTTTACAGTGACTTCTGTTAGTTTTACAGGAGTGATTGCTCCCATGTCTGCAGTAATAGTAAAACCTGTTTTGAGGAGTGATTATCGAAACTTTGGTATGTAAATTTTAATGCTGTTATTTCTCATTACAGAGAAACCCCTCTAAACCGAAAACACTTGAAACCAAGTAAAATGTTGGGCTTTTTTGGTTTAGATGTTCGGTTTACTGAGCTTTAAATAAAGCACTTATAATTCTGTATGGGGCTTTGAAATAAGTTCAGTTTTGAGAGAATTCCAATTTACTGAGGGTCCAGTTTAGAGTGGTTTGTTTCACTGTATATTAGAAGCAAAACATCACCAGTATTGGTTAAAGATCACAATTAATTCTTTATACAAATGTAAGGATAACAAGTTATACTAATAAGTGTACTAATATCCAACAGAGCAATCACTCCTCTAAAATACAATTTAGGACTATTTTCAGCTCCAGACGATTTTACAAAATTAATTACCATCACTGATCTCTATAAGAGCTAAAGATGACAGGAGACAATGGAAGACTTGTCGTAGCTATTGACATTAAATTTTATGTGCTCAAATATTAATATGTACATTAATATGATGATTTAAAAAACACAAAAGATATAGCTGATTGCATTAATGACCATTACATACATGTACAACTGATGAGCAAGTGATATTCTATAAGTACCGGAAGTATCGTACATAGCACCTTAACCGAGATAGTCACTTTAATCATGTTAATTAAATAAACATATATTTGCAATGATTCATTCGATTATTAAAAAAGATGGATACATGTGAGTGATTAATTGAATGTACAAAGTTGAAAAGATGATGTATTTGAGAAATGGACTAGATTGGTTATAAAATACTATGAAGCATTAAAAATACACTCCACCACTCTCTTTCAAAGTTGACAGGACGTTTTTAAATATTTAAAGTGAGACAACTATTACCCTATTACCGTGAAACGCACACTTTCTTTCACACAACACAATTACTCTTTGGCAGTGTATAACACGTGGCAAGGAATCAGAACGCTCACTGAATATCAAATGGATTTCTTGCACAAAACATAAATGAGACAGGCACCAGTAACTTTTAAAATTTCATTAAAGTACTTAAATTACCCATCTGTAAGATTTGATGTTATATTGATAGATAATTAATTGCATGACAAAAGAATTTAAAGAAATTTTAAATCCAGGAATCCTTGTCACAAATTTTTTTACTATTTTTAGTTATCTTGAGCCATAACTATTTTTAAAATAGATCATAAATATTTTATAAATAAAATTGTTTTAAATAGAAATGTTTAATCACAGATATCAAAATATCTTGTAAAACCATTTGATATTCAAGTAAATTAAAATTCAATACAAAAAAACCTAATTAAACCTGGGCTATAAATGCTGAAGATTAGAGTTGGAGACTGGAGGCTTAGGTGTGGTTAATGTACATATAGGTGCAGGTATCGTTAGCTTTGGAGATTCATTTTGTGGCTGAGCCGGAAGTAGTTGAACCGGTCTAACTGGTGCTTTCTGATCTTTATGTTTGAATTCAGGGGACGGAGGTGAAGAAGGGTCAGAGGGCACGACAATGTTGCTGAAACTAAACATGCACAGAAATTATAAGTTCATGCTACAAATCATATCAGTTCATTGATTTGCTTATTTATCTATATAACTTCGATTAACGACTGCAAAGAACTTTGTGTTTAGCATCTCATGACATTAAAAGGTAATAGAAAGAGAAAATCAACAGATTGTGAACTAAATGCAACTAGGTGATGGAAAATCAACAGATTGTGAACTAAATGTAACTAGGTGATGACTAGTACAACCTAACCAGAGTTTTAAAATATAGTTTGTTTTATTAACGACAACACTGGGACACATTATTGGATATCAACTGCATGGATAGGTCGATACATGGTCTCAGAGTCAGAACGAACCCACTGCTGCCATGTAGGCTATTCTTACAGCAAGGTGTCTTTAATATGCCCTTTCCCACATACAGGTTAGCACATACCACAGCCTTTGATGGAATAGTCGTGGATAACTGGTTGGAATGAGAAATAACCCAACGGGTCCACTCAGGAGGATTAATCCATTTGTCTTACAAATGTCAGGTAGACACGCTTGTGCTGAGCTACACCTTCTCCCTAACTCAAGTTAATAACACATCTTTTTAAGTGGAACAAAATTTAGCTATAAATTTACTACAGCTACAAAAAAAATGTATTTCTTAAAATTTCTTATTGTTTGAAAATTCACTGATTCAAGCACTTTAAGAACAAGGGCAAATCTTATCAAACAATAGGATGAATGACATGAGTGATAAATTCATGAGAATCGGAAGTGATTAAATGTGTTCATAGCCAACAAACTATGCTATAGTATAATATAACTACTCTTTGCAAATAAAATTAATGTCAACTTTCAAAAGTGTGCAAAATAATATATTGATTTTAATTACAATGTAGGGAGGGTGGTTTACAGTAGAAACACTTTTTAGTTTTCCCATTCCCAATAATATAATTTGTAACAAATTTGGACTGTCACACTGAAATCACAACCATGAGACAATGACATATATCACAGAAATCCAAACAAATTAGGTATTAATGTAAAACTGATATATATATTATGTACAAATAGCTATTTACAATAAATTATTTAGGTAATTGAAATAAATAATATGGATGTAAACAGTCAAAAAGGAAAACATAAATAATATATAGAAATAAATGATATGTAGAATAATTTATTTATGCTGCCGTTTTAACCAAATAGTTTATATTTAATTTTGGAAAGCAACAAAGCCACTCAACGATAAATTATTGAAGGAGCAAACATTAAAATATTTCATGTTGATTTACTATATGAAAAATAATATTTTACACAAATAACATAAATTATAATTATAAACTAAATTTGAAACAGAAAAAAATAGAAAGGATGAAATTAAGAAAAGACAAAACTGAAAATACCCAGGATCCTTTGACCCAAAATGAAAGTACATGCATTATAAAACTGCATTCATGCAAAACAAATGTGAGAGGACTACTACATGTATTTTCCAATTATAAAGTTAGTATTGTGTTTCTTTCTTAAAATAGAGAAATTTTCCAAAGACATTCTGTGTAAACTAAGCAATCCTCAATAAAGAACAAATTGGTTTTTCACAGATTTAGTGTTAAATTATTCACTGCATTACAAGTTTTGCTTTTAAGACCCAATGCACTTCCAATATTATAATTTATAGCCTAAACCTTATTTATCTGGATTAAATGTTACGGCGACATTATTAACAAAATCAACATTAGGAAACATTTTGAATCAACAAAAATGAGGACAATACTCGGTCACTGATAACTAAATTTTTTTTTTTTTTCCATTCAACAAGATTTTCTTTTAGCCAATTTTCCAAATATTGTAGTATTTTTCAGTAAAATATGCCAAAAGAGGATAATTTATACAAAACATTGTTTGTCAATTACCAATTTTTTTAGCCAATCTTGTAAAATAAATTAGCATTTGGACTTTGGCTAATTTGGCTTCTTACAGAGTGAGCTCTGGTAGATCTGTATATTAATATAGCTATAGTGATGGTTATATTACTGAGTCGTCTTTACAAAAACAATATAAATTTGAAACTTTGTACTAACATTTTGAGACTGCATAACAAAATGTTGAAAACAAAGTTAGCACTATTTTTTTACCTTAATTCTTTTTCATCAGAATAAGTAATTATTTTTTTAATACGTGTATATTCACAAAATCGAAAACTTCTAACAAGTTCTCACTTATAAATAAAGGGAATTTAAATTATAGTAAATTAACAACAATAGTCTTGATTCGATCCCCATAAACAAATATTAAAGAGTGATTCAACAAAAATTAACCAGCAAGTGAAATTAGTTATTAATGGAAATGTTATTGATAATCTTCTAAAGAAAGATTTGCTGAATTTGTAGGCCTGATTTAAAATTCTGCACACAGAGTTACGTCAAAGTCCAGATGTGTAGCGAAAGGCGAATGACGTGCAACACCAAAATAGGGGCCAGTTTATTCTGAATGTCTTCATGACTGTTCAAAAGTAAAACGAAGGACTCATTTAGCAAAAGTGTTTTCTATAGGATTACTGTACCGCCTCCATGAAAGCAATTAAAAATATTCTTCCCAATTCTATTCAGGTTTGTTTTTACTTACGATGGTCTTTTTAAATCAAACTTGCAAAATAAGTAAAGAAATGCATTTGTACATATATCAGTAATTAATTAGCATAGATCTTTAATAGCCAAACCAGATATACTTAAACATTTGTCAAAATAATTATAATTCTAAATCCATATGTTGATGCAATACACTGTTATGGCAAACTTAACCAATACCTTCATAACATGTTGTTCAAATTTTTGCAATCATTTACATTATTCAGTTTTAATATCAAAGCTTGCTCTGTGTTCAGAAGATGTAAAACATTTATGTAATCAGTCCAGCTGTCGACTGCCTGTCCAGGACAGAAGTTAGTGTTAGTATAATAGAGAAAACCCACTATTCCAAATTGATAAGTAGCAAGGGATCTTTTATAAGCACTTTACAAGATAGTGATTCATTCTAAATCTCTAAAATACTTTTTAAAAGTACATGTATTAAGACCCATATATATCCTTTAAATTCTGGTATTTTATCAAGACAGATTTTTATTGTGATACCAAGTTTATCTCAAGTAGGAAAAAGTAATCTGTAATTTCAGTAGCACCCGAATTGGACAAAATATTTGATTGATTTGTTAACAAGGTTTTCCTTAAGTTTTGTAACGATGATATTGTTTTTTTTACCTGTAGAAGAGTTTAAGTTATAGAACAAATATGGCACCAGTATTCCAAGTTTATTTACAATGTTTAATACAAATTATGTAGTATCACGCAACTAATAAACAATTAAATAGTTTATCAATAGTTATTGTAATACTAAGAGAGTGTAAGACAAATTTAAAAGACCTATTTTAATCCAAAGTTTATACATGTATTACAATAGGAAAGAAAAAGACAATTGAATAAATTATTCAAAATAATTTCTTGATCGCAACCCAAAAAGTTTATATAATGGTTGACAATTAAAGCAAAAATAAGTATGAATTGAACAAACAAGACAAAATAATTTTAACTGAAAAGTAAGAGATTAAGAATTAATCTTCAATAACATCTTTTGAAAAAGTTAAACATAAAGCTCCCATTTTGAACAGCCCATGACTTCATTTGAAATAGCAAAAATAATATTGCTGGTTGTCACACTTAGCTATTACCTGATTAACTATTAATAATGTTTTAAACTTTGAACTCAACATAAAATAAGACATGCTCAAAGCACATAATACCAGATGGAGTTTGTGAACAGAAAACTTTAACACAGCCAGGAACATCAATAACATATGCATGTACAAAACAACTCGGACCAATAGCAAAGGATGATAAACTCATGTTACTATCATGATAAAATATCATTGGGACTACATCTATCACAATGGTCTTCATTATTCAGCTTTGCCAACAAAATCAACTTATGTCAGCATGTTTATTACTGATGTTAATTAAATAACATACACACTAGCAAATTTCAATGTAAAGGTATAAGTGATCAACATTAAAACTTTCAACAGATGCTTTTCAAGTTGTGTTTAGTCAGAATATTTGCTTAATAGATGCTTTAATAAATTCTGTGTCTAGCATTCATTCCAGACGCCATGAGATTATATTATGTCAGCTGGTCTTTATTTCCCCATTTAGATTTAGTTGTAGGTTTAAATTTTGTATTTAACCTGGGCTAGTCTGTAAGTACAATTTGAAGTTATTCCAGTGAGAAACATACATCCTCAAAACAAACCATTCTCAAGACAAACCAGACACATCACAACACTTGTCAGATATAATTAAACAAAAACATTCATATTTATGAAAAACTACATTAGCTTGTGCACAACCAAATAATCACACATTTTAATCAAATGCTAATAACACTATGTGTTATAAAAGCATTGCTTACTATAACTCTAAACACATCTGATTTCCATTTTAATAAGTAATAATTTGGCCTTAAAATTTCCATGGTACTTAAATACTATTACAATTAGGTAAGTGTACAGTGCCTACAGTCATATCCCAATAGTATGGAGTTCAGATGATGAACATATAAATCCTCAAAATATCTCTCCATTCTTATTTTCCTCAAATCAATGGTAAAATGGCAGTGTCGGTGCAGTGAGTTGAATATTGGGGAGGTAATATTTGTTTGTTTAAACAGCACCACTGGTACAAATTGATTAGTAATTAGCGGTTATTGTATGTCCAACAAACGGTTATATCGACACTTGGTAACAGAGGAAACCTATTACCACTACATAGGCTACTCTTACAAAGTAACGGGAAGGAATCTTTTATGTGCCATTTCCCACACACCACGGCTTTTGATGGACCCATCATGGATCATTGATTGGAATGGGAAATAACCCAGCGAGGAAGATCGATCTACTAGGCAGGACGACACACTATCAGTAATGTATGTCGGTGTCATTCAGAGGCTGTCCACAGGTTGAAAAAACAATCTCACAAACGTTATTGGGGTGGCAAGGTCCTTCCTGACATCCCTGTTGGCAGTGCCAACCAAGAAGAATTAAAAGAAGGCACATGGCTTTCAAAAGAACATTTGTAAATTACTGAAATATTGCTATTTAAGACTAAAGGTTAGTCATAATACATTTTATAAGTTTTAACATAAGTTTGGTTTATGTGGAAACAGTCAATGTTCAGTCAAATGTATTGTTTCAAAGATATATATATTATACAATAAAGAAAATGCTTTGATATGTTTCACTAGCAGATTTTGTAGCAGTATTAAAACTTTGTTTATATTTTTATAAAAGGTGTAATGTCTTGAGTTAAACAACCCACAAAAGCAAATCCTCCAAACAAAAATGTAAATAAATTCTATAAAAAGTCTACAAAAGAAGCAAAGAAAGAGAAAGTACTTACAAATTCCATATGGACGATTTCTTTTTCGATGGAAGTTCACCAGGATGTTCGCGAGATGCTCGGATCATCTCGGTCCACCGGACGGCTTCCTGTAGCTCCATCAGTCTCTCCTTGTACTGGTTACGCTCCATCAACACACGCGCCATCTCCACGCGCGTGAACCGCTTCCGCTGAGCCATCGGAACATCATCCTAAACACAACCAGCATTATACCAGCATTAAACCAACATTGAACAATGAATAGCATTCAAGTTTAAACAAGAATTTATCAATAATACAAAGTCATACACATTGATGCCAAAGGACCATAGATTTTTTTTCAGTAGGACACAATGTTTGTTTAATGGCACCACTGAAACAAATTGATTGTTCATTAGCAGTTATTAGATGTCAAACGCACATTTATATCCACAGTTGGTCAGAGGAAATGTGCTGCCACCAACTCCTACTGAATAATTACAAGTGATCTTTTACATGAACTTTCCCATAATCGTTTATGTGAACTTTCTCATAGACAGGATAGCACACACCACAGCCTTTGATCTTAAATATAACTAAAATGTTAATACTAATAGAGACAAACCTTAACCGTATACCAAATAGTCGATGAAATCCACCAAAATTTAAACATTTGGCATAAACTTTCTAAATTTTGTAAGTTTTGTGAAACAATACATCAGGGGCCTGTTTCACAAAACATTTACGACTAGTTGTGGACGTAAATATATGACTAAAAGAGTTTCCCAAAATATAATTAAACATAATTGTGTCCAGGAACGAATAGCGTCCACGTGTAATATGTCACAAATGACCAAAAACCTATGATATCTCAGCTACTAACCATAGTCATATCAGTAACCGTTAGCGATTGAAATTTCTCTACTTATCTTTAGTCTACAACTAGTCGTAAACTAGACTTACGATGTTTTCTGGAACAGGCCTCTGACTTTTGTAAGAAAAACGCTTACCTCTTCATCACCAGCTGTAGCTTGGGACTTCTTCTCTATATCTTCCTTGGTCTTTTTCAATTCATCTTCTAATGCACTAATACGAAGCTGCAATCGTCCTTTCACAGTCTGTAAAGATGTTATCTCCTCCCGCAAAATTTCTTGCTCACTAAAATACAGCACCAAAGTTTGCATAAACTATGACTGAAGACTGGTAAATGAAATGGTTTGACAAAATCTGACTGCAATAAACATACTTTGGTTTTAGGTGCCTAACAACTTAGTAAGATACAATAAATACATCATCCATGTTATGACTAACAGCCACAGCTACAGCTACGCCTAATTGCACTTAAAAATAACAAGGTCTTTGATACGAAACAAAATGGAATGAAACAAAAAAGAAAGCAACACAGAAAATAGAGCATTGCTCAAGTGGTTTCCAGCAAATGACTTGATGTTTACATACATCAGTACTTCTTATTCACAATTTGACACAAATATATCACAAAACCTGGTCCCAACTACTACATACTAAAATAAAAAATAATTATACTTGTAACATCTTGTGCCATCAATCTATAAATGAATACCTATTATATTAGCACAACGATTAATTACAATAACATGTAACAAAGAGTTATATTATGTATGTTGAATTAGCATGCCTATGTTTCACCTCCATGTCGACTGTACAATATTTTGCATATAATGTTTTATAGACCTAATATAACTCTCACCTGGTAAGTTCATCAACTCTTGCAATAAGATCATCTTTCACAATATTCAAGGCATTTCTGAAACACAGAAGCAAATTAATTAACTTAAAATTGTAATGGGATTATCTTCTATTACACTACAATATTTAATTTTTAAATTACTTTGACTTGCCACAACTGATAGATGTACCTGTTAATACATAATTATAAATAATGTTAATGAATCCAACATAATTTAGTATTGTTAAATCTTTCAGTCTTATACATAAGATAATGAAACGATTCTAATTATAATGATGGTGAGTGAGTATGGTTGTGTGATTGGGTAGTAGGATAATGATGGGTGATGTCATGTGGATCAATGGATAGATGGATGGATGGATGGATGGATGGATGGATGGATGGATGGATGGATGGATGGATGGAGAGATGCATGGAGGATATATGGATAGATGCTAAACAAAAATAGCCCATTGATTATTGAATGTCAACCAAAAGATAATGTCGACACATGGTTTCAGAAGGAACCCACTGCTGTCACATAGGCTACCTTTTACAGATTAGCAGCAAAGGATAGCATGCACCACAACCTTTGATGTACCAGTAGTTGGAATGGGTCTATTTGGACAATTGATTCTTCAACCATACCCACCTGATGTGGATTGGTAGATACATAAATTCATGAATGAAGGCATGAATGTTTATATATAATATTATGCTGAACATTTGAATTAACTTCTTTCTGTTTGGTTAGCAAAACAACTTACTTGGTTGCTAATAATTCTGTATTTTCTAAAATAAGATTTTCTAGTTCTTTTCCCATTCCTGAAAAAGTTGAGATTTCATTTTATAGTGAAAGTATATAAAGAAATTAAAACAGCAATGAAACATGCAAACTGAATTTTAAAAACATCTGATACCATCTTGTTCCTATTAAATATTAAAATCATTTATTTTAAACCAAGTTCTTTTAAGAAAATATTTCTATGTTGATGCATGAAATGAATGAATGATTTGAAGTTTAAAGTCGCTTCAGGATTATTTCACCTATATGCGACTGTTAATATTAGAGATAAA
>JAULBR010147926.1:0-17491 GCA_032355825.1 Melanodrymia aurantiaca | reverse complement strand
CGTCTGATGTCCAATAACCACTGATTTATAATCGATGTGTTTCTAGTGGCGTCGTTAAATAAAACAAACTTTACTTTACAGGTTTCTTACTTACAATGTACATGCACAGTCTTAAAAATCTTTTGTTTTAAAATTTTAGTAAATGTACTTTACAAACGGCAAGTCATTCAGCTAAGTACTGCGTATTCATTTGGAAAATGTCTTTCTTCTTTGTACTCTTTACATGCATAACTGCACAAAGCAGTCGGTGCTGGAAAGTCAGTGCAAAAGTTCTAAGGCTGCTTTCATCTCGTGCAAAATGTGTAAAATGTTATTGAGTCTGTGTCCTGGCATATCTGCACGTCTTTTGATGAGCAAATGCAGGTGGTTTTATTCGTATTGTCATGACACATAAGATGCAAGTTAGCATTACTGTCATGAGATTTAAACAAGTTTTACAACAAAATAGTGTTTTCTATACAACATTGTACAATAGGACTTTTACTATTTCTGTAGACCTATAGTTTTTAAGCAGAGGTATATATTTTCTTAATCATCTTAATAGGAAACAGATGTCAATAATTGAAGACATCATTTATTATTTAAGCCTGTAATGAATGGGCTGATCGACTGAGCACAAACCGTAACTGCACATTACTTTACAAATCCACAATAATTAATTTAAATATAGATCCATAATTATTTTTTCTTTACAAATAAATAATGCAGATTACTCTTGCAAAAAGTAAAATTAGATATCGATTGTTGATCAGTGATCACGCATTTAACTAAACGACAAAACTGATCACAGTCACATAAATCATGTTCAGCATTCCTGGGAAATAATTCCCATAATTCCATTTGATAAACCAATGATCAGTAGCTCAGTAGTTGAATTATCCACTGAAGGTGTATGAAGTTGAAGGATCGATTCTCCTTTAAGTACTAGAGTCGACATACATGTTAGTACTTAATACATGTTTTTTTCCGATTCCAACCAGTTGTCCACGACATATATATTTAAAGCTGCTGATTGAAAATTGTAGCCTATGTAGCTGCAGGGGTCACTTTTTGAGACCATGTGTCAAAGTCACTCTAGTTTGATCAATATGTTTCAGTGATGTCGTTAAACAAGCATGCTGTATTTTTGTATACCTCATCATGATGTAGATCTATATCATCTAAAAGTTGAAAAGTGAAAGATTTTCTGAAGTGAATGAATGAATGTTTTCAAAGGTAGCTGCCTCATTCTGCACAACTGTTGACACAACTTGGCAGTCTACTTTCCCATGGAATGCTTTTTTAACTAGACTTATGAGGACTTTAAAGATAAAAGGTGACATGAATCACATGACAAGCTCATTTGGGTGTGAGATATTGACACCTCTTTCTAAACGTGTTTTGTTAATAGGGCCAGATTTACTCTTTAATCCTGTTTATCCATTGTTGGACAGTGGGTAAGACAGTGTTTACTTTGAGTAACTGTGTACTAACAATACAGATTACAGGCTGATGCTGCAAGTTGAATTCATTTGATATTATAGTTTGTTATACATGTACATGTACGGTGTATACATTTCACATTCTGCGCTCTTGGTTAAGCCTCTGAAAATCTCTCTCTACATGTAGTATGTATACAACGTACATGTAGATATTAAGGTTTGCTTGTTTAACGATACCACTGGAACACCTTGACTATTAATCGACAGTTATTGGATGTCAAACACACGGTTATATTGTCACTTGGTCTTAGAGAAAATCTGATGCCGCCCCATAGGCTACACTTCACATAGCAGCAAGGTATCTTTTATGTGCACTTTCCCATAGACAGAATAGCACTCACTACATGTATAGATGAAGATAAAGCTGGTTTGTTTAATGACACCAATGGAGTTCTTATTCAGATTGTCATATGGTCGTTATCTCATTAGTATAGAACCAGTGCTTTCCATTGGGAAAGTGCATAATTTTTATAGAAGATTACTTGCAGACTATATTATATCGAAAAGCATATTTTAAATAGGCCATATATGACCTAAATAGGTTCTGGTTACTGTACGAGTAACTAACCGAGTAAATAACCGTTATTTCTTCTCTTGCTAATACATGTACTTCTCACATAGGAAATATTTGTCTACACTTAGAGCAAGTTGAAAAGTCTTAATGAAACTGTTTACTTTACGATTAACCCATTTTGTGTGTGATTCAAGGGGAGTGTTATCACAGTCCCCACTATTGTATTCCACACCAGTTCCGTGTTAAAAGTACAACAAATTTGCAGATATATTTTTACAGCATCACTGATGTTAAAGGGACGCTGGATTAGACACCAAATGTGTAAGTTAGCTCAGAAAAGATGCAGGCACTAATATATTTAAATTTAAATGTTGAAATGCATAAATAAATAAAAAATGTTGCATTATATTATATAAACATAAGATATTGATAAAAAAATGTGTTTTTATTGTTTGAACTACTAATAGGTCACGTGACGCAGAGTCGATATCTTTAAAAGCTAACTTTTAATGACTTTTTTCATAAAACATTCTTTTTCTAGAATTCTCTTTAAGAAAATTTCCCACCCATGACACCCCTTGACAAAAATCATTCATTTACTAAAAAAAGGAATTGTATTTATGCATTTAGCACATGTATTTCAAATTTTGTTGCACAACAAATTACGCTGAAAACACTTGATCACCTTAGCCGAGTTTAGAATTTCAGAGGTACTGACTGCATTATTCATTTTTAATTAAACCAACTGCACCATCTGGTATTGAATTTGCATGTCAAAACCTGAGATGCCTACTCCTGTTTAATTGCATAAGTCTGAGGAATAGTATAATTCTGCAGTCCAGACATATTTGCTGTTGTGTGATGTGCATTCCTTGCTGCTGGCAATTTGTTCAGACTATTCAGTTTGGTTTCGTGTTTCACTTGAAGACAACAGAGACCCATCAATCAATTTGCGTCTGGCTTTGTTGACTGACTATGATGGTAAATAGTTTCTCTCCTTTATATAATTGTCAATAATTCAAGTTGCACAACTGATTTGTTTTTATTTAAATTCAATAATACATGTATATTAAATTAGTTGAAAATCTAAACCTAAAAACATGTTTGAGGAAAGTAGCATTCATTTCAGAATAACAGATACAATTTATTTAATAGTGATTCTAGAATTATGATTTATCTAAAAAAACACCATCTTCATATATATTTGAATATTGTTTTTCATAGATAACTAACAACGTTTATTTGGATCAGTAATATATAGTATGGAAAATAAAATTATTTTTAAAATTATACTGACAGAAGAAGAAAAAAAGGATACAGGTAATTTTTGACAATAGCAAATATAATATTTAGACCATAATTAAAAAACCAACATGTATTGTAATCTCAAAATCATTTTTTCAAATGGCGAGTACATGTAATAAAGAATGGTTTAAGGAACAACCACAAAGGAAATTCCGTGCATTCCGTGCATTGTCAACATTACCCATCATTGGTTTCACTTCAACATGCTAAATTTAGGAAATCTATTTACATATACTTTCTTTTGACCTTCAGTATATCTGGAAAAAAGTACCGTTAATTGAATGTAAATAAGTAATGTGTGATGTGATGTTCTTTTAGTAAGTTATATCTAGGTCATATTGGTAAAAAATAAATAGAATAGTAGAGATTATTGATCACAAAAACAAATTTACTACTATTCGAGATGATGTCAATGGTTTTAGTACTTTTACAGAGACTATTATATTTGGCACAAACATGTATGTGAATCAATTCCCTTTAAACCAACATGCATGTATGGTATATGGCAATACATGTATTATTATAATATGGTAAGATAATCGTAATATTCATTCATCTTGTTATGGTTATTAATTGCATACAATAGCAAGAAAATAATATATTCCTTATAAATTAAAGTGTCTTTCTTTACATATCAATGATGTGCAAGTATGTGTATTTATTACAAATATTTTGCTATTTCATGACAATGGATTCTGAAGCAACATAGTAGATGGAAACATAACCAATTGTTTTTAAAGGCATGTCAAATATGAGATTGGAATTCAGGGATTCACGTAACATAATTTATGTAATTCATGAAAATATGTCCCAAAATCCATGTTGTGTTTTCATAGTGTGTCATTGTCAGTATACTTACTAAATAATACATAATACTCTTTAACTTGTTATCTAATGTCTATGCATACATATTAATATATACCACCTACACATAACATTCTTCCTGTATCTGGTAATATACTAGTATATACCTATTGATTGACATACAGGCAAGTAAAATTCAATACTAGTCTCAACAGGGTCATCTTAGAAATATCTTACTTTGTCCATTTCTGACCTGTAATTTCAAATATGCCATTGCGTAGGCGATACCTTTTTTGAATAGATTCGCTAACTTACATACAACGAAATATAACATATAATACATAATGGCAACTGAGAGTTGTATCAGTACACGGATACAGTAACACCCAATAGCGGATGTCTTTTTTCGTGCTGGGGTGTCGTTAAATTTTTACTTCATTCATTGAGTATATGTACATTATATGCATGACTCCATTGTTTATGCAACTACTGAAAAGCTGTTCTAAGTATTTTAGCTTGAAATTCTAAACTAGTAGAAGTGTATGAACAATCACTAAGAGATGTATGCACATAATCGTGATATCCTGTGCTGTGGTTAATGTTCTTATCCGTGATAGTTCATACCTGGAGAACAGTGGAGATTCTATTTTTACGCCGTTTTGAATGTCGCCTCTCCCATGATGTCTTTGTTGAGTGTTCGTTCATTCATTCATTCATTCATTCATTCATTCAGTATACTTCATGTTCGCAGTTGGTTGTTCTCAATTATTCAACCTAAACCGGATAGTAGCAAACATATAATTATTTACATGTCCTGTTAGTACATACCTACACAATGACATGCTTTACATGGTGAATATAACATATAAATTATTATACTTTTCTGTGTTATTTGAAAAACATTGAAAGCACTCTTAATTTGGGCCGATTTTATATGTCTGGGTTATCGGTGGATTTTGTAAACCTATGGGTTACACCTGGTTTAAACCGTGGGTGATCTCCACTGTGCATTTCACATGTCTGTTTTTCAATAACCACGGGTGTGGGTCTATGTCTAGTTTTTCAGCATTTTTTTAAACCAGTGTTAAACCTAGGTTTTGACATAACCCAGTGCTACGAAACCTAGAGATATGAAATTGGCCCTTTAAGTTCTGAAAAATAGATACCACCAGGGAAAAACCAATTTGGCCTACATATTATTTAAATGTATTTTTTTATGTCATATTTAATGGGCTGTCATGCTGTGGTAATAGCCTTTAAGTTAAATAGGTAAATCATTTTCTGCTCATTAAATTTTCTTTGATCGGCGCAATGTAAAACAGAATCGGTTTGTTTTAAAGTTTTTGTTTGGCATTGGAAAACATTTTTTTCCAAGTATTTTGAAAATAATGTTCATCACATTTCATGAAATGTAATGATAATCAGAGCCAAAGTTGCTTTTACTCTTTATAGATCTGTCAGTGAGACTATGAATCAGGAACCAATTTCACAAAACATTGTAGTCTCATAAATGTAAATATCTGACTAAAAGTTTTTCCCAATATAATTATAATTAAATGTAATTGGTCCCAGGAACGAATAATATCCGCGAGTACTTGTAATACGTCACAGATGCACAAAAAATACTTATGACGTCTCAGCTACTAACGATGGTCATATCAATAACTATAAGGGATCGACACCTATATGTAATAGTTATACCCACAGTTTACGAGGTGTATCGGTGAATATCCTAGTTTTAGTCGTAGGGCCTCCGAGGTTTCCACGACCAAAACTGTAGGATATTCACCAACACACCGAGTAACTATAGGTATAACTGACTTATACATCCACTTTCGGCGGAGTTATGAAAACAATTTGTTATTATTTGCCTCTGAAAAATGTAGGTGTATCGGTGAATACACCTACACTTTTAACAAAAGAAACCATGACGAGGCCGGAAGTGGGGTATAATTATATTTGCATCCACAACTACATCATAGTTCATACATGTAGTCGTAAATTAGAATTATGACATTTTGTGACATTGACTCCTGAACTTTGTTTTGAGGTGTGCAACCAGTAGTGAACCATGGAGCCAACAGAAATTAATTATTCAAATATCAAATGCTGTAACATGTTTTTGATATGTATACATACAAAAAGAATCCACTAAGTGACAGGAAGGCCAAGCATGCTTCCAGAGTTCAATGGCATGTCAAACATGTGTTGTTGTGTTGGCTCACCATTCTCTCAGCATGTAAAGACAATACATGGAGCAAACAAGACTGTATTCACATGGATGGACTAAAGTTTGATTAAAATAATCTGCTTGCTCTCTCAGTAATGTAAACTGACTTTGGTCATCCAGGCACAGTGCTGCTGTCAAATCTGCATGGACACTGGACAGTGTCAAGGTTCTTGGTATCAATTCTATCTGCTATACCAGCAATTACAAGAATGGTATGCCAATGCTTTTAACCCTTTCACAACAAAGTTTTTTTTTATATACAAACTCCAAACTGAATTTATTTTAAGATCAGGAATACCACACTATCATTTACTCCACCAAATTGGTAATTTTTACTTCAGCATCTACATGTATACAGAGTATTACCATAAGGTCTCTATGGTGGGAGCTGCCGGTAAGGAATAAAACTACATATATAAAAATCTTGTCAGGTAAATCATCTGCTAAATGGATAATCTACGGCCAACTGAAAACCTCAGTCAATATTGTCTAGAATGGGCCTGATGTCCTCAGCTAATATTGTCTAGAGTGAGCTTGATGTCATCAGCTTATATTGTCTGGAGTGAGCTTGATGTCATCAGCTGATATTGTCTGGAGTGAGCTTGATGGTTAATTACATGTATAGTTAGTTATACATGTACTTAAATTCTTATTTTAAGATATAATATATATCCAATTGATTATCTGCCTTGACTATCTGTCTATCACAGAAGTTAGTGTTAGTAAGAGAAAGAAAACCTGTTCTTATAAATTTGATAAGCAGCAAGCAATCCTTTATATGCACTTTACCACAGATAGGATAGCGCAAACCACAGCCAATTTTGTGTGAACCCCAAAAAAATGCATTCTATTGCATCTGCCAGCTGCAGCATCGCATTGTAAATTTGTTTATTTATTACCGTCATATAAGCGGTTTGGGATTGGCCAACAGGCAAAAGCGTATTTATTTCACTCTATGCCTTAGGCTCGGGATAAAAGAACATACAGGTGGTAATTAGACTCCATTTACCCCTCATGATGCTTCTACAACAGTTGCATTCAGTTGCAATGAAAACGTTCAATTGTGCTGTACATTGGTGGGATTTGAATCTGTTGTACTGATTTGCATTGCTCCTTCATGTTTACTCTGGGATGACACTGTGTGCGTGGGGAAAGAAAACAAGCTATATATATATGGAAATTTAGAATAAATTTGGAAATGTCTGAGCTATTAAAAGGTCAAACAAATACATTGTATGTTTCAGTGAAACATTTTTAAAAGATGGACACGATTGACAAGGTTTTAAACATTTATTCAGGACTCGAAATTATCTGCACCAGTATATATCAATTTATCTGGATGCTTACATATAACTTAAAATTGTGTTTACTTGTTGCTTGTTGATATTTTCTAACTGCAGGGCATAACATAATTATTGTTGCTAATTTAAAACAAAAATTTCTAGCCCACTATTTATGTTTATATTATGTTTGCCAGTCCCATACACACATGTTGAGATGATCTATAGTAAGAAGCCAATGTAGGAAAGCAACAACTGCACAGTAACTTGCTGATCAATACAAGTCTTTTGTGAAACCCAATCTATGCATATTGGCCTGTCATAGTGAATGATCTATGAACCGTAGAAAGTTTTGTTCTGTTTGTTTACACAAGTCTGTGACTTTATTTGCAAGTGGGACACACCCAGCTTTAATGTTGAAAGTGCTCGCTGTATAATAGTTATGTATCAACATTAATACCACATGTTTTCTTAAAAAACGTTGCTTAATCATTAATACATTGAAATGATTATTTATTCTTTGGACAAACATTTCTTTGCGTAGCGTTACTTTAAAAAGAGTTTTTTTTTGTCCTATTGTCGCTTTGCATACTTTGTCACCCAAATGTAAATTGAATGTTATTTGAAAACCATTGACACCAAGTCTCTTCAGATTTGAATAACTGATCGAATTACATCCTGGTTCCTGTTTCTGAAAATAGAATTAATAAGTAAGACCCACTATATTTAAGCAGCCAACCACAGGAGTGTCATTCTTCATACTGGTGATTGGTGAATTTATTAATACCGGTGACCATGGGTGCCTTGAGAAACTATTGAAACCGTAGTGCAGTGGTTAACACATCAGGCTTAAGGCTGGTACATTTATGTACATATACTGGGTTTGAATCCAATCATGGCATAATTATGGGATTTTTAATCCCAGTACTGGCTCCCACCGATAGTAAATGCTCTGCAAGGCTAAATGGGTAGATGTACTACCACTTATTCTGACTAGTGTCCACAACTGGTGTAACAAAAGCCTGTAGTATGTACATTTACTGTCCTGTCTGTGGGAAAGTTCATAATTATAAAAGGATATTTAATGAAATAACCAATTTATTATTTAAAAAATGTACCTGGTTTATCTCCTAACCACCAAGTTCACAACGGACAAATTGAGGACATCTTAGTAACTGGTGTTTGTTCACCTGTTTAGCACTATTATCGGACACAAATAGGGAGGTGACTTGTTCCTAGCCTAACACCACGGTGATGTTGGCAAGCTACTGGTTAAAGATTCTATCAGCCATGTTCCCTTAAGTCCAGTAATAGCTATTGTAATCCTTGGATGCCGAGAACCTCCTCGTTTTATCAACAAACTATAATAACCATATTTCCGTTACATATGAAACCTGGTGACAAAAGAAATGCGTGTAGTGAACTCCCTCCTTAATGTATTTATAACAATATTTAAGTGAAAATGTGCCTTCGTGTTCAACCTAAAGGTATCTTTGCAATTTTGTTTTACTAAAGTTAACGAATGTGCTACTATCCCCTCAGAATATGCAAATATGGGTGTTCCATGAATAAATATACAAGTATGTACAATATGTATGCAGTCGCATATAGGTGAAATAATCCTAAAGCGACTTTAAACTTCAAATCATTCATTCATTACCAGTATAATTAATGGCCTATTTAAATTAATTGTCGAAAATAAATATTTGCTTAATACACTGTATATTGTATTTTATTTTATTTGAATTTATTAGTGTACTTTAATGACCTAATGAGCTTTTACTTTCGTGGTGACGGTAAGCAAATATGATTAATGTTTTGGTTTTTCACTTTCCCATGCACAAAGATGAAACTGCCATCTGAGTAGTATTAAATAGTGAACCAATATAAACTTTCACCAGTGCTGATGATAAACAAGATATCTGAAAATATCAGCTGCATCTAATCACAAAGTTTTCTATATTATAAACATTGTGAAAACCTGGCATTAATTAGGTGGTTACCTGATAAATATTAGCCATAAGGAAAGATTGGGAAAGTTTTGTATGCAAGAAGAAAGGGTATTTTATAAATATTATGAAAGTACTACATGTATGGATCACACTGAGGTGTTGAGCAGATTTTGAATGCCATCTGTTTGAAATATATGGCTTCTTCTAACATACTGTTATAGAAGGTCCTTCTAGAAGCAATTTAAAAATAGCATATGGCCACTGTAAGATGGGTAATATTGGTGGCTGTATATTTTTGCGATTTAAAAAAACTGATAAACTTGTGATGTGTAATTTTCACAATGTTGTCTCTTTTTAATGGTGATCGTAGCTAGTAATTATTCACGTAATTGTGATTTTCAGAGCTTAATTACAAATGGGAAAACCGCCAATATCTAGTTTACAGTATTTAAGCTGAATTAATTGCATACATGTATTGAGTAAACAGTTTACATCATCAAGGGAAGACCGTATATGCGCTGCGTAGGTATTGATATCATGCACTTGCTGAAATCATCGTGGTGTGCACGTCATTCACTTCATTTTCTACTACCAATTTTATCTATATATAGTATAAATATTTATATCTACATTATTATTGACTTCAGCAGTAGGTCATGCACAAGACGTGTTCACTTCATGTTTTTTTATAAGTGGATACCACCATACGTGCGTTAATAGAGCTTTTTTTATATAAAAATTAACATTTACTTGCATCTTATAGCTTACAATATCAATACATGTATATTCTGATTCCTATATGTTTTCTGGACATTCATTTTATAGTTATAAATGTAGTAGCTTAGTGTACTTTTGCTTATAATAATTTTTACTGTGAGAAGTTATTGTAGGCAAAACTCCAAGGACCATATTAAATTTAATCTATGCAAACATATTGGATACACACTTATTGATATTGTAGACAATAAGATGTAAGTAAATATTAATTTCAATAATAAACAAAAGATTTTATTAACCAAACATACATTGAAAATAGCAGTAGTTGTGAATGTACAGTGAGGTCTGTGTCTTAACACTTGGAAGTGTGCCTTTGAGATACTGACAAACATTTAACCTATCAATATCATATTGAACTGTCATAAATTTGCTGATCTGCAAGTATTTCTGTGTACATTGTATCATGACAGTTTATAGCCACTATATATATGACTATGACAAGTATATCTGTGTGCTTGGTGATCTTTGAAGCGACAAGTCTGAATGACTGATACAAATTATTGAGACGACACGCTCCTGGGGATTTATGTGCATTCTGCTGATTTATTGCAATCATTTCCTGTCCACATGTCATTGGTTTACTAAACCTGATATTAAATAACACCTACATATACAATGGTTCACCTACTTTCTTACATGGTCAATATACGTTAGATTCTGTGTGCGAACATGAACACATTGAGTGGCGGCTGGCTATTCAGTTGGAATATTTTAAACATATGAAAGTTGGACGTTAAATCACAATTATTAAATTACATTATCCAGGTTTGACTGGTTGGCTGGTTTCTGTGTGCATTTGTTGAAAAAGATGATCTTAACATACTACACCACATTTACAGTGCAATCTTTATACAAACCAGCACCATTCAATATATAAATCTCTTCAGGCTTGCGTGGAGGAACTGAATGGAGATGTCAACAAATTTTAACTGAAAAAGTCATAATCATTATTTTGTTGGTAATATGAACCGACAACGATGCAAGATATTTGGTTTCCTTACAATTTAACTTTTTTTTGAATCGGAGAGTTTTTTGTTGGTGTCAATGTTAACTAAGAATAAGAAAGCTAAATTCAATTATTTTCGTTAGCTGCATAGTGTTCTCATATATGTATTATGTGCACAGTGTTTTCATTGGACAGTTTTTTAAAATTAAATATGCTGATTTAATATCATCAGTTTACACATTATTTCGTATTCAGACATTCAGATGTGCCAGCCTGAGTTATTTTTTTTTTTACATTTTTGTTCTTTCTGTGGTTGTTGTTTCATGAGAAAGATATCTTGACATGTGTGTACTAAGTGACCAACACTTAAACAATATTTAATGAATTACGGGCGTACCGGAGACAGACAATACTGGGAGACAGGCAATACTGTGTCTATAATGACAGACAATTTAAGTGGGTTTTAGTGGTTTCTTCCTTTTTGTCGATTATCCCAAACTGGGCTTTATCAAATGGACCATTGTAGCTTGTTATCCTTGTCCACTTGGAAACGGTTTTCTTTAATTACATGTTCAACAAATGCAGACAGTCCTTTGCATTCTTTGCTTATTTTACAAACATCTTTGTTTAAAATCAAAAGATCAAAACTCTTGCGGTTGTTAAAATATCTGTTGTGTTATTTAAGACAGACCTAGAGGATTGTAAATTATCCTATATAAAATCAGAATCAATTCGAAAAGATAACATACACATTTACACTTTTTTTTTGCCTCGTTGTAAAATACAATTAACAAACAATATGTGCTGACAGTTGTGAGTTCACGTCAATTAAAAATCTTTAAAAATAAATAGTCTACTAAGCATAAAGGGAATTGATCAAGGAATTTAGATCAGTCAGTCATGGCTTTGTTGAGGATGCCCCTGTCCACTTAAGGTTCAGGCACCCCTCCCCATAGGCACGGTGCGCTATCAAATGTCGGAACCCAGTGTTGAGGAAGTTTACGCCGCATTTGTACATTTGTAGGCTCTGTAATAGGTTGTGCACCTCTGTACTTTGATGTACTTTGTTTGGTCTTCCAGACTACAGCTGCAAATTGGCGAAGGTGCCACTTTGAACTTTTTGAACACGTAAATGTTCAGTTTGTTGTGGCTTGTACCAAGTCTCATCAGAATTACTTCTTCCACACGGGTTAGAATGTGATAATCATCTCTAAGTTTGAACACTTTGATTAGCTTAGTTACCAAAACAATGTAACATTTGTTCTCTTGATAGTGGGGCTATCTAAGTTGAGATTCAAGGGTTGAATATATTGATAACTACATGTATATGATGACTGATAGCTGAACATGACAAATTCAGCTTATCGTTACTTACATGTAAGTAGAAATCTGCTTGTCATAAAAATATGTCATGGGGCTAACAGTAATTACTTGATGTTCAGCATTTTTAACAAGTCACTCCACAATTTTGATTTGTGATCACAATTGAAGTAGTCACAACTGTTTTGGTTTTAAAGATTGCAGTTAAGTTATGACTAATACATCACAGTTAATAAGTTTTCTATAGTAAATTGAATCCTTAACTCAATTATCTATGTGTATGTGTACTTGTTGTATAATAAGTTTATTTTGAACTTGCATGATGTAAGCGGTAAAACAAATTTCGACATTTAAAACGTCTATTTTTGTTTATCTCTATATAGAACAGAACTCTCTGGCGAAGTCAGAGGTTGTGCCCATGATAGGTGTGCTTGAACAGTTTTCGGATGGAAGCACACTAAAAATGACCCAACCCAACCCAATCTCTATGTATTATGTATACATGTATGTCTATTTGTTCACATATGTATTGTGTATCTAAAATGCATTTGAACTAAAACATGGTAGCATGATACTTTATAAGCTGGCTGTCACAACACAACGAACTTTGAATTACTTATTACAAAATCAAATGTAAACATACTAAATCCAACAACAACGTGTATAACCTTCTAGATTTTGCAGAATGTTGAAGCAAATACTTTTCATACGTCTTGGTTAACATGGCTGTTATCTGGCATTTATCCCATGGGAAGATAAGTCATGCCCTTACTATTCAGAGTGATTGACATTACAAAGTGATTTAATGCTGTTGTGTACCCCTGTGACCTCCCTATCTACTTCAAAGCTCATGTACTGCACAGGTTCCTAGATTGCATGTGGTTATACTGATAATACTTACACTGATTATTTTCACATATTGTCCCAATTTACATGTATCTTGTGATAAAATAGCATTTCAGTTTTGTTTTTCTTTTTATAACTTTTCTTCTGTGCACCAATACATTAATGATAAAAGATAAAGTGTGTTAATTTAACAACACCAATGGAACACATTGTTTATTAATCACAGATTAACCAATAAAAGAAGTTAGTATTGCTCTTGTACATGGATGCAGAACTGTACTGATAGTTGTCAAAGGTCACTGTATCAGTAATTACATGGATGCAACTGGTTTATAACCTTTCTTCTACACCTAAACACTTGATTTTGACTTCACAAAAGGTCAAACTGTTAGTCTAATTGGACTAAAGAAGCCAGCATACATGTAACAAAAGTTTTCGTTAAATGACTTCATGGAACCTGATAAAGATTCAGTTTGTTTGTTTAACGACACCACTGGAACACATTGATTATTAATCAGTGGTTATTGGATGACAAACTCTGTTATATCGAACACTTTGTCACAAAGGAAACCTGCTACTGCCACATAGGCTATGCTTCTTTGAATAACAGCAAGGGATCCTTTATGTGCACTTCTCACAGACAGGATAGCACATACCATGGCCTTTGATAGACCAGTCATAGATCACTGGTTGGAATGGGAAATAATCCAATGGGTCCCCTGAGATGGATTGATCCTTTGACCCATTTTACGCTGACCTACATCCCACTCCTCAAATGTAATCCTGAAGAATGTACGGTCATAGGATCGATACTCATCATTATTTCATTGGGTTTTTGCCATTCCAACCAGTGGTCCACAACTCGTGCATCAATTAAAGCTGTCTCTGGGAAAGTGCATATAAAAGATCCCTTGTTGCTAACCAAATAAATCTGGGATTGAGAAGACGACCTGACTACGGTCAGAACGTCATCTCAATCTCGGCACCCTCTACAACATCCTTCGGATGGATGAAGGCGTTAAATGACATTACCTGCACCCGAACCGAATAAAAGCAGCATGTGGTAGCAGATGGCTTTTTCTCAAACCATGAGTTGACTTATCCATGAGATTTATATTCAATAGCCAATGATTAATTAATCAATATGCTCCAGTGATGTAGTTCAACAAACCCAAGTTTAACATCAAACATCATTATTGTTTCACAGAATCATTTTTATTTGGGACTTGACAACATTTCTAAATTATTAGATAACTCCCAAGTCATTTGCTCGAGGTACAAGTTTGCTTAAGAGTGAAAAACCAGGAAAGGCTGCTAGGTAACAGACAAATTTTGTGTTAGTGAGAATACAAAACAATACTAGTCCGGTACTGCATTTCACTTTGCACGTGCAGCTTTGTCCAAATATCTTTTGGACTTTCTTTGACTTGTAAGAGATATATGGTATGAATTGTTTTCTTATTAGATTAATTAACATTGTTTACAAAAATTAATATCATGTATAAATAATAAATTTTTATACTATTTTTGTTAAAATTATGATTATAAATTAAATGGATGTACAGTGTGTCTGCTTCCTGAGATTAGTGATAGTTTTCAAGTCAGACGCCACCATGAAAATATTTATTCAAACTGTGTATTGCAGGTAAACTAGAATATTTAACACACGCCAACAAATGTTCACTTTATATGACAGAGAAGCTCTGTTAAATGTTGGGCATGAAACTAGGCCAATTTGACAAAAAGTAAACCCATTCACGTGGTACATGTACCATAAATCAGGTAGCTTGTTAAATACATGTACAACTATTATTGTTATATTCAACAAGTCAGTTGATTTATAATACCAAAAATAAAATTTGTTTAACGACACCACTTGAACACATTGATTATAAATCAACGATTATTGGATGTCAAACGCATGGTTATATCACCACTTGGTCACAGAGAAAATCCGCTGCCGCCACATAGGTTACTCTTCTTTGAATAGTTATAATTAATTTACGTGCTTATATCTAATTATGGTTGAAGCACGTCTGTCATGGTCAGGCAATCAAGCTGCCTCGATTTCTTGTCCAGACAGAAGTTAATGTTAGTATGTTAGAAGACACCTGCTACTCTTGGTGAGTAGCAAGGGATCTTTTATATGCAGTTACCCACAGACAGGACTGTACATACCATGGCCTTTATTAAACCAGTTGTGGACACTGATCGGTGCAAGTGGAAGTACACATACCCATTAAGCCTTGCTCAGCACTCACTTTGGGTTGAAGACAGTACTGAGATTAAAAATTTAATATCCCATATGCCATACAGGATAGCACACACCACAGCCTTTGATAGACCAGTCATGGATCACTGGTTGAAAATAACCCTACAGGTGTCCTGACGAGGATAGATCCTTCGACCCATTGAGCCGCAGACGGACACTCTTGCGCTATAAGCCATGCCCCACTCTTATACTATCAAGTGCAAATATTGGCTTTCTCCCAGAACTTAGATAAGGGTACCCCCAGCATGGTTTATATATAGTAAGTTTAAATGTCTGGCAGTATAGATGTGTTGATTGTAATATTTTGTCTTATATTCCCATGAATACATGTACTTGTGGTTGGACCCTTTTATTAAAAAAAATATTCTGAGGATAAGATGTCAAAAAATATTTAATAAATGTTCTTATTTATTTAATTTATGTAACCTGGGTCAGTATTCTTTTTTCTTCTTTTAATGATGTAATCGCCACCTGATGTCTGCGTACTAAGGCAAAGCTACGTTATACATGAACATGTGACAGCAAAATTGAAATAACGATGACAGATTCCCTTTAAATGTGACCTCACATGAAAAATGGCTGATGAATGTGACTTGGGTCACAGTTTAGTGACAAAATGTTTAAATGATGGCTGTTTGGGCAAACATCAAGTACACAATTGGGCTTTGGGTGTATAAACTGAAAGGAAAATGCTGTTGTTTCTTGGTAAAGAAGTAATGGAAACGCCCACTATTTACATATTGTAGCATTTTTAGCATGCTGGAATGGTGTGGTTAATTTGTACTGCAGTAGATTCTTCTTTTTAAGTATCTGGGTGGTTTCTGTTTTCTCAACTCAAGTCTTAACGTGTATAATCATTTCCTTGGGCATGGTCAAATGTGAAAGGCTGTATAAAAGTCTTTAAAGTCTGTTAGACAGTGGTTAAAGTTAACGTGGGTAGGTACTAGGTTCGAATCCCGTTTGTGGTATATATGTGATCTTTAATCACAGTAAGTGGAAGTAAATGTACACCCACCCATTGAGCCTTGTGAAGCACTCTCTCTCTCAGGATTGGAGCCACAACTGGTTTAACAAAAGCCATGGTATATACAATCCTATCTAACTCATCAAATGTAGTATGTTTCCTCTATCATACTAACACTAACGTCTGTTCTGTACAGGCAGATAAGCATGTAAATAAGTTATAACTAACTAACTAACTAACTAATCTTGGGTATGGTCAAATATAAAAGGCTGTGTCAACGTCCTAAAAGTTTTGAAGATTACATTCATTATATTTGTCTAAACCAAGTGACTCTTTAGTTGAATCATCATTCATGTTATCTTGTTAAAAAGTGAATCATCTACATGTAGTTCATTTTCCATCCATTGTTATTAGCTTGCTAAACAATTTCGTTGATACCTGCAATAATTATCAGTACAAACTATTTTCTAACCACACTAACACCAAAATGACACTGAAATAAACCTTGATAAAAAAAAATGTATATCAATTTGTTTGTTTGTTTTTACAGGAAGCAGAAGATGATCACACATGCAAGTTAGACATAGAAGATATTTTAAATTATGACTCTGATGGAGAAAGAAGAGAATATGCAATGGTGAGTGTCATAATTACGCTTCTCTTCGCAATTTGATAAAACTGCTGAATGCATGGTACATGTAGGGCGGTTGCAGGATCAATCCTTTAGTTAGTTAGTTATAACCTATTTACGTGCTTATATCCAATTAAGGTTCAAGCATGTCTGTCATGGTCACACAGTC
>JAULBR010147815.1:0-17501 GCA_032355825.1 Melanodrymia aurantiaca | reverse complement strand
TGTTCTGTCCACACGGCCAGAACCACAAATCTCTGCCTGGCTTACGCACGTGGCATCTTTAGCCATTTTTCAAGATGATATATGGCCCTTTCCATTTGTTACAGCGATTCTTTGTAAGCATGCCAACCATAGTAACCATTATCCTTAAGTCGTGGTATTGTCCCGTACTAGCAACATCATGTGTATTGTATAAAAAAAAACCCCAGTATGATAAATGATCACGTGCCTTGCTAGCCTGTTATTTCCCTGTTGTTTCCACTGTGCTAGCTTTATTCCAAGATTCCATAGTGACTGCCCAGCAAACTGCTATTGTATGCATCAGTTCATCGTGATAAATGACCAGGATTAAAATTCTTACTTGTGGGCGTACCACTTGAAAAGACTTACACCAGGTTTACCTTTCATGATCAACTCACTCAACCTTAGATAAAATGTAAATGTCCTATACAAGGTACTATACAGGTATTATGACGTTATGAAAAGTCCCCAAGGGCAAATGCATGACATAAGTGAGCCTCGTATACCAATGTGATGAGATAAGTTCTCTGTAGGATACTTGACCCCAGTTATTATGTATATATATTACCTAGTGTTTAGAGGCAATACTCAAGCATAAAAATCAGAATGATGCATCTAGCCTACTTTGTCTGAACCATGAGCATGAAATGCTTTTTCATTGATGCAGATGTAATCCATTTGTAAGAATATTCATTCAATTATGTAATTTATTTTAAAATGTATCTCCTTTTGCTAACAAGTCTATTATTTCATAAGTTAAAAACCAAAAATGTATAGATTAAATACTCATGAAATAAAAAACATTTAAAAAAATTACTGCTAACCAAAACAGTTCTAAATTTATTATATAATTTTAAAAGAAATAGCAGGCAAGTTGACAAACAAACTGGACATATGGCAGTGGAGCAAACAGGAATAGGGAATAGTATTATTCTGACAACAAATATTATACTCATTGAAAAATAACACCACAATGTGGACAATGTTTGCAGTCAAATAACAGAATGATTACCGATTGACAAACTGATAACAAAAAGTGTAGGAAGATTATCGCCACACAAAGCAATGTCGCCCAGAAACCTAAACATCAAATATCCCGTCTCTTCTGGCCAAACTGGCGATCGGACAGTGAAAATATCTCACACTGTTGATAAGGGTGTTTTGTGTGCCGCTAAGCTTCATTAGGCAGTGAGCTGTTCTGATTACCACAACCATTCAGCCAAACAGGGTGGTCACCGGACACAATACCAGTGTAAACACGGCCCCATTCCCATTGCAGGCGTCAGTAGAATCACATTTAGTGTAAATTAGGATAATTGCAAATCAAAACAGCCTAGCTGTACAACTCCAGCACGTAACCGAGGGAAATGTCATCACCTCGGTGGACAAAGAGTCTATGACTGACAGTAATCAGTGAGATCATTACCATCCAGTTCCCAATCCTACATAGCGTCATCATCAAAAACCTGCTTATCGTGGTTAGTCAAATCTACTTTGTTATTCATTCATTAAAAACATACAATTACATTCTTCCAGTCAATAAATTTCTTCAAGCATGAAAGAACATCATTAAATCTTTATTAATACATGTATGTTTACTCTTATTTTTATTTATAACAATCAGTTAGACACCTTGCAATACGAACAATGTTTATTTGACGAAGAGGTTCCCAGTAATCCCAGTTACCTTTGGACCGTGACAATGAACTGTTGGTGTCTTTTAAGACTTAAAATCAGCACTTCCAAATTAATATAATTTTGTTTAAAGGGGACTGAATCTTATATGAAAGTTGCTCGAATAAAAAGTGTATCAGCATTTCAGACAGTCACAAATGATATAAAAAAAAAAGTACAGATGTTCTCTTATTTTATGTGGAAACTAATAAAGAAATTGTTTTAAATTTCTAATTACATTGCTAAATGATTTGAACATATGCATTTTTCTGGCATTAAATACAGAATATATTTTATGCATTTCAATCAACTCAATTAGAACTAGCTTTATTCCAGAGATATACAACTGTAGTGTGTTATTACATAAAGAGACCCATTTAGTTAAGATCTGTATAAAACACTGTAGGAGATATGACAGCAATGGCTAGCAGTAGATTATTTGATATAGGTAGACCATTAGCAATAACAAAACCGAGTGCACTGTGAATATCACAACACGTCTGCAATGTATCGATTATCAGATCAGCTTTGTGCAATAACTACAATGCACTGGCAGTCACACCTGAATGCAAACGGAGACAATAAATAGAGAATAAGACAGACAACAATATCTGATTGTTCCGTCAGGTTGCGCAACTGCTGTTGACAGAGTGTACATGAAATGCACAGGAAGACGGAATAGGAACAGACACACACACTAAGGCAATAATCTCAAACCATCTAAAAAATATGTGCTTACAAATATTGTGAGAGCAAAGAAAAAGTTTACATCTTCAAACAGTTTGAAGATGGAGAAGTGAGGTGCTGACACTTAAGAGTCAATGGAACGCCTGAACAAAACATCTGCAGTATGTATAAGGTTAAAATCTATAAGACTTAGTCAGGAAAGGTAAAAACAAGAATATTTCATGCATTAAAATACAAGTATATCTAGAACATAAGAAATGAGACTATAAATACAAATCATTTAAATTAATTCTGAAAAAATTACCAAACATTACAAAGTTTTAACAATTTAAAATATATAGTTTGATTTTCTGTAAGAAAATTGAAAACTTGAGTAGAATTACCACAGAAGTAAACTGATTTATTTAAATAAACAAACATCCCTCCAAAGTAAAGTAAGGCAGATGTGTATATTTAACAGATATAATAAGAAAAATAACTAAACTTAACAAATGTTGAAACGAAGGAAACATCATCTTGTATTTCTAGAAAAAGAATCAGCAACTACACCATGTGTTTACATGCGAGATTAAAAAGCTTATTTTCATTCAAATATTAGTTAGGTATATATTCAGATATATAAAAACTTGTATGCTACAAATGTTTTTACGTGTAGCAGTTATGTATGTCCAACAGGTATTATTAACAATATCCAACTGAATCATGCATTTTCATTTTACAACGTGCAAGTATAAAACAATTCCATACAATGCAGTGCACTCAAAAGACACACATTGTTGTTTAGGCAGATGTTGGACTCGCATTTCTGATTACCATCTCAAGACATTTTATGAGATTTACTTCCGTTTTCTTGCCTCAGAGGTTCAATGAAATTTCTTTTAGGGTTGAATGAAATTTTTGTGAGGGTTGAATGAAATTTTTGTGAGTGTTTCTGCTGGTCAGCAATTGCCCTAAGCACCAATTCAGCACGTGGGGTGCAATTTGGTATTGTTGCTTTTTCCATGGACACAAAACTTTAGCTAAAGTATTAGCTGAGATTATAAATACACGCACTAGTGACTAGAATCTTTACGTTGATGTAAATCTGACACTAATGGCAAACACAAATTTTTTAAACCCCTGTAGTGCCTTCTGGAGACAATAATAGGCAAGTAGGTATTGTCATTCCAGAACCGACAGGCCTTTTTAACTTCCCTGCGACAAATCGTTATTAGGGGCTGCTCTGAGCCAACAAAATGCTTGTCACCGATCAAGATGGACTGCTGATACGATAGTTATGCCAATCTGTGATACTGTTTTCCTGGGAACTACCTACGTCCTCAAGTGGTCATTCAATGGCAGCTGCTCTTTTTCGGACACAGCACAATAAAAGTATTCATAAAGAGCAACTGGGCCTGTAACCTTTTGTCCAGTTATGCGGGATCGCCATTCAGCCTGATGCAAAAATGACATGTAGACAGACATTTAAGAAAGTCAAGAGGCAATTTGTACAAGAAACCAGCACCGTGGTCTATATTTACATAGCAGGTGTTCCTACGGAGTCATACTATGGCAAGGATTGCTAATGCACCTTCACATGATCCATCAAATATTTCCTTTTCTCCTTTCTTGCAAGACCAAAGGGCAGCGCAGCTCTTATACTCTATCCCGTAAAAGTGACATGTTTTACATTTATTATTAAAGGATCAGATAATAGATGTGCAGATTTGTAAGACAGATCCACCCCATTCAGGCAAGATCATCTTGAGCCCAGCCACAATGTCCTCTCCTGTTACACCGACACACCACCACAAAGTGGCCGCCTGTCAGAATGGTTTCATTGACCACCACAGATCTATGCAAATATGATGCATATATATACAAAATGACCTGATGTGTGTTCATTTTTAATAATACTGCAATACTTTATTTAGTTAACATGTCTGGACATAGGTCTTTTGTCATAAGGTATTTAATGATTTCACAAAACTAAATCACCTGTATTAAACAGCCTCCTGGCTTTTTCAATAAATGTCCAATGATTTCAAAACAACACATTTACACTTGACAACCTAGATATACATTTGTTCATCTTTAGTCCACTTAAAAGTTATCTACCACAAAGCAAACTTTTTTGTCACAGACTTAAATTGTTTTTTTAAAAGTTCACAAATGCCATGGTTTTTATCTTGCTGCACTTAGAACAGGGTTGTTTTTCACAGACTTGTGTATGCTACATGGATTAGGCATATCTCAACATATTAAATATCTTGCTGTACATAAAATAGGCTTATATTTCACAGACTAGTGATTAGGCATACCATAATTATATTAAATATCTTGCTGTCCTTAGAGCAGGGTTATTTCCTATAAACTTTATCTACCGGTAATAAGGTAAATATTTATAATTTATTATTGACAACAAGCCGCGTCTGAATGTGGTACAGTGGCATGTGTAGATATATATGTGACAGCTGTTAGGATTTAAAGGCTTGAATTGCATTCTGAGAATTAAACAAAGACGATGATAAATGGAACAGAATGGGTGTAAAAAGCCAAGCGGATTACAGAAAACGGTCAGTTTATCTTTCAGTAGCTGTTGAGCACAGTTTGAAGTTTCACTGTTCAGCTGTTGTACTATTGCATAGTACTCTAGTACCAATATATATTTCATTTTAATTATAAATGACACTAAAATTAAAAAGACTCAATTATCTTTTTGAAATTAAATTTCTTTATGAAAAAGTAAAAGGAAGAATTACATTGTAATAATATTCATACTTGAAGAAAACAAATTTCAGATTGATACTGTTCCTAAAATTAAATTTTCTTAAATATAAATTAACATTTTATTACTCATAAAGTAATACATGTATTAATATGGAATATATATTCTATTTTATTTAAGAATGTTTGAAATAAAAATCCCCCAAAATAACAGATCAAAGTATCTTTCGATTATACCTTCACTTAGTCAAGACTACAATTACAAATCGCAACAGTTTCAAGTGTTCAATTATTCTCTACTATTGTACCGTAAAGCATCAAAATCATGCTATTCGTATAACAAAACATTATACACACTCAACAACCTAGTGTTTGAAAAACTTTTCCCCATTTGTGAACATACATTGAGGAAGTTGGCGTGAGACAAATTACATGGCCATTAGAATAAATTACTGTCATTTCCCTCGTGTCATCACCTTTGCAATAGAGCAACACCCCAAATCCCACTAATAATTACCGTCATTCGACTCTCGAACCCCTTGGTTTCTGACCCGCCCTCCCTACAGTTACAAACAAAATTTGCCGCTGAATACTCTCAGACCGCAGACTCAGCATCTCAACCCAGGTCCCCATTCAGGTTCGTAATGCCCCTGTTAGGGTTCTAGGACCCTATTTAGATGACGATACTTTGGCTATGAGATCTAACACCCAGGACATCGGGTCTACCCCCAGGCTTCATACAAGGGTGTGTTTGTGTACACTGAGCAAGTTTGGAAAACTTGTTCAAATTGTTAAGCTGAAAAGACCAAAGAGAGTGGGGCTGTGTTCATATGCGGGGAGTCCATGGTGTGAAATTTCATGTTTGTTTGTGAACAGCAAGTTACTGTAATTTTTTCGCCGCTGGTGTGATTGCAGTGAAATTAGTCCGAACCCATCTGTCAAGTTTAGAATGGCTTAAGAAATACAACTAAATAAAGAGCTTTGTGATTTGTATTTGACTCAAATTAAAAAAATATTTCTTCAGTCCTTTTTGGAAATACATATTGTTCCTGTGAAACATAATATTCAGACCAAAGAAGTTTTGAAAAATGTTTTTCTACAATCACACAGTTAATGAAATAATAATGCAAAAGCAATGAATGTCAAAAAGTGCTCTTAGTGTGAAAAAAGAAACTATACCATACTATATTACTATTAATCTATGAACAACAAATGGTTAAAATAAACAGGAATAACAATTAAGATAAAATTAATACATTATTGAATTTCTAAGCATTAAAAAATTGAATCGTGCTATAACAACTATTGGAAAGAGCATTATTGTCTGAGGTGTCATGAACTTTTAAAACATTTTGCACGTGGAACTTATAGTGTTCTTAACCAGAGATAAATTGCTACAGCAATAAAGAATACAAACCATTTAATCCTACTTTACAGCCATGATATATGCGTATATGACTTGTCACCTGTATCAAGATAAATCATGTCATAATTATGCTGACACCAAACTGCCTGCAGACAACTTGTGACACCAACATCACTCTCCAGTCCACACGATGACATTGATGTTTGCTTGACATCTTTATAAGACTTGTCAATTATACACAATAACCTGTCATCATGACTAAACGGTCTGACTGCAAATACTAAGATGCAGTCAGGTGAAAGGGGCTGGGTATAATCCCTTAGGATACACTACAACGATTACAGGGTTTACTTTAGTTATGTTTGATCCATGACACTTTTCATTCAAGTGTTGGCCACATCAGTTACATACATTGCACAACAAATGCACATAATTATATCATACTACAAATATTTTAACTACATTTACATGTATGTCATAATCCGAGTACAGCAAACATAGTAACATATTTTAAAATTCACACCAAACAATGATTGGACTATATATATAAACCACAAATATTTTAAGTCAACAAGTGTTAACATCAATCATAGTAGCAAATTTCTTTGCACTGGTCTGTACATGAATGCACCCATATGGCACACAGAATTATAACCACATTTTACAATCCATTTTCAAACAAATATTTGCATAATTCAAACTTTCAACTATGCTTGACTCGGAGATATTTATTCAAATTCTTAACATAAATAACAGTGGAAACAGCATTTGTTACAACTCTTATTGTGTGAAATTCATTGAAAGTGTGTATGCAAAAGTATAAAAGTTTAAGCTTCATTGATAATTCAGCAGCAACAATAGGGGACTTGTTACTCACAGGCAAGAACATCAACAATTGGTTATGAACTCTCATTACAAGGATCGGTGGGTCATATTGACTACAGGTCCCAAACTATATCACCAATCAATATTTTTATTGCCCTCACATTATCATTTAAAGCTAATAACAAAAACTACAGTGATCTGTTATAAACTATCAGTTAACACTAAAAGCCTCTGACAGGCGGGTGGTATGTTTGTTCACAGCTGAATGAGCAGGTTGGCGGGAGTATTAATCAAGTACCGGGTATTGGAAATTCTGTTGAGAGTAAGCACAAGCAGGATACAGCAGGTAGATTGACAAATGACAGCAGGCCTGAGACAAAAGCAACAGTCGATCTTTTCTTGAAAATACAGATATCAAGCAGCATCCCTGACAGATGTGAATGGCAGTGAAAGGTCAAATCAAAAGTGATATACTCAAAACACAAAAAAGCCGTATCATGAAGTGTTTACAATATATGATGAACCATGGGAGATAAATAATGAGCTATTTACCGCAGATAATGAATGACCCGAGATTCCCCGATCAGGCTATTGTTTGTACACTCTCTCAATGTCTATCATTGCTCATTGTTCATCCCATGATTGTTGATGGTGATAAAAGCCAACATGCCTGATGAAGAGGGGATCACTGACAATTGACCACTGTACACTGCTCCTTCTATTGGCCTTCATCAATGCCCTGTTCCGTGCTCATTAAACCACAGTTCAGTGTCAATATTCCATCCTGATGTCTGAATCAAAGCTCAGCCAGGCAGGAGATTTGTCAATAAACCGCGACATCAAAATCTCTTGGCAGTTTGGTTTTTTTAAGCCAAAGGGGTCAATTCTAATCAAAGAAACCTGCAGAACTAACACTATCAGTTTTTTTATGAAGCAGAAAACTTAAAATGGTGACCCATGTCCTCAGATGTTTCACACACTTACCAGCTGAAGCCGCAGGAAACGAGAACAATTCGGAAATGAAGCAAGACCTACTCTGGCTAACGATACATGAAGATTTCTTTATGTTTCAAAATGCTCATGTCCTTGGAAGACAATAGTCTATTCAGATGTGATTATTATGACTGACTGGGTACTCTGAGGACATGTCCCCACCCAAAGAAGTTGTCCATTATCTCAAGCCCTCTTGTAAAGACTTTATTGAACAGGCGATACTCGACAAAACAAGAGAAACTCTCTAGGGTATATGGTGAAGAAGGCAAACATACAGTGTTTAAAACACTTGTGTTAATGATACAGACCGCTAATTTGTGCCAGTCCACCTGCCATATTCAAAACCTTCCACTCTGATATCCCTGTCACCTACTTCACAAAAAAGGTCAATGCAATAAACTGATAGTAATTCTATGATTTGGTCATTTACACATAAAACTGAATAAAAATGTTCATAGAATTATGGTACTCAATTACTACATGTACTAGTAGAAAATGTGTCTCTGTAATGCAGAAATCAGTGTGTATGGTGCACATTTTGAGGAACAGACTATTAACAGACTATTAACTTAATAGGGAATACAAAACAACAAAAATCTTAAAGGATCATGAAAAATCCAAACTTGGCAAACATTATAGAAAAAAAATAAAAAATCCAAACCGATTAGAAATGTTCCAGACTAAAAAATGCATGAAAGTAATAAATTTAGGTGGGTGTTGTCACTAAACCAGATTTTATAAATGGCTTTTAAATAAAAGTGCTTTCTGACTCATATATGCACATTTATTTCTACAAGTAAAACAGTCACAAAAACCAAATACCTGTAACAGTAAAAATAACAAGCACATGCTAGACTATCAATAGTAACAAGTTGACAAATATGTCACAAGATAGTGTGACAACAATCACCGAAGATGAACACTCAAGTAATAAAAACATCAATCCCAGGTCCATGACACCCAAGTCTTGTTTGGCAAGACAAATGATAACATCCAGTATTTCTGACAAACAGATCCATTATGGAGACCATGACATTTTCCCATGCCCTAATATCATTCCCTCCAGCAGAAAGCTGTTACTAATGGACAATGACTAAAGATCTGTCACAAAGACATACATCTTTATCCATAGTAAGACTTTGATATAAAACAACATCAAGAGATAGCCATCATTACAAGTAGACAGTGTGAGGTCAGGGTGTCTGATTTTACTGATTAGAGCAGGACTTTTTCCTCATACAACCCATTTACGTTATAACAGGTGACTTTTAGCTAACAGTTGTTTTTCACTACACACCACTTACTTGGAGTTGTTCTTGGTATACAGTTGTTGACATTTGATTTAAATATGAAATTTTCGTTAAATCGCTTTAGATAAAATTATATTTTACCATCTTGCTGATTGGGAAGTACAAGTACTTTTTAGGGTGGTTTCAGTAGAAAATTGTTTTAAATTTAACCAATTTATTTTTTGGTCTATCTTTCTATAAAGAGCCCCTGCTCACTTAAACCACTATTTGCAGGTCCCTTAGATGGTCATTATATAAAGACGTGTTTTCAGTCTGGCAGTCGACAATGTGAGTCCAATGAATGATGGAGACTCAGTAGTAAAGTTAAAGCATTTAATATATAATTTAACTAAAAATATATTTTTGTCTTTCAGATTCCACTTCCACTCTTCAGTAAGTTGAAGGCGTACTACCCTGGCTACTGGAACTTTGGTGGTCGTCTGCACAATCACCATCTGATCCGCATGCTGGGCTGTGAGAGCAACCTCCTCCTTCATGACACCAGTGCCCTCAGACTTTCCTTCGCGCTCAATAAAATCGGCGGTCAGCATTCTCTGGGAACAAAACTCATACACCTCTCCAAATATGGACGTGACAGTGTGTCAGGGAAAGACGGACATCAGTATATTTTTCACCCAATTGCATATGGACCTTACCTGGCAGATAAATATGGTTATCCATCAATTTCCAAACTGCACCAAATGGATGCTGACAACACCAAGAAGAGTTTCTGGGGAAAGCAAGGAATCCTACGTGTTATAACATATACCAAAAAACTGAATCGACCCAAAGGTCATGTTGCATTGTGGGACTGCAATCACTTTCATGAGGCCAAGGACTGGATAGTTGATCATGGACTCATCACAGTGGAATTCTGGGAATCTCCAGGTAAGGATTTAAGAACAACATATTTTGGAAGTTTTTGTTATTTGTAAATGCAGTTAAGTGGAATAGACAGCTACATAATATTTTTTGTAAACAGTTATTTCCTATTTACTCCACGTTGAAGATCTACTCAATGAATTTACTATATTTTTACCCAAATTAACTGTCAAATTTTTTCAGTGTTATTATCAGTAAAATGTTTTTAAAAAAAAGAAAATGTCAGAGAAAGTGCATGAGATTTATATATCCGGTTAATCCTGCCAATATATAGTCTTTATATAATAACACTAAAACAAGTTTTGGAATAAAACATCATAATGCCTGTTACATTTTATGAGACATAAATTATTTAACATTTTTCTACATTATATGTCTGTTATGGTACCTAAGCTTTCAGCTGTATTCAACTGTTATAAAATCATTGTTATTTCAGATTCTAACTGTGAAAACAAGGACAGCAAAACAGTAAAAACAGAATACAACTCATATGTATCCATGTTGCATACTACGGCAGAACCAGGTTTGAAGACTCTTCTCAAACACAAGTCATGGAGAAGACATTTTATCAAAAAATACTTTCTCCAGAATAAACGGAAGCATCCTGTTCATCGACGCCATTTTAAGAAAAGGCAATAAGTAATAACTAACTCTTTAATGTTTCTACAAAATAGTCAAATTGTCAGGAAACATTTTTCAATGTTATTATGTTCAGCTGTATCCAAAATTAACCCAGTGCACCAAGTTCTACTACTGAAAGACATCATTCCATTCAATATGTGAAAAATATATTTATATGGTGAAAAGAAGAAACTTGTTAGAGAAGGCAATTCATTGAATATCAAGTCTTGTCCATTCATTTTGCCAAAAGAACAAAGATTCTGATAAATACATTTATTGGATGACGACAAATGAAATGGTGAAATGTTTCTTCAGTGTTCGAACCCAATACCTCAGTACATAATAACAACCAATACAAAGAACCAAGAAGTGAAGGACTGTTCTTCAATATTTCCAGGAATGATCATGAATACATGTTCAAGCAAACACAGACTATGCAGTTTATGTTGTGTTTGTATGTATGTGTCTTTACAAACTATTAACTGTGACCTGCACAGCTCCAAAGATGTTTTAGTATGACTGCTAAATGTGCTTTTCAAGAACAATATTTTCCAAACAAGTGCTTTATTAATTAATTTTATGTGAATGGCAATTTTGTTATATTTATGCTCCTTGTGGCCATGTTTGATTTAAATTGTGTACAATCAGTATTAAGTTATAATTGAATATAATTCTGTACAAAGCTCATCATATTTATGTTGTATATATGTTACCTACGTCATGCTGCTCAAGGTACGTGACAAACAGATAGACCGAGTCCCAAACAGTTATCTGATGTAGTGTTAAGAATGACAAACAGAGAAACATTTGTTTAAGGTTCATGCAACATTGGGAAAACTAAAAGGTTAATGAACCAAATCTTTCATATAGAATACAAATTCTCAATCTCTACTTAAATAATATAATCAGAATTTAACAATAATATGTTAGAATAATATATATTATTTTGTATATTTTTCAATATTATGTATCTACAATACGTTGAAATAATGTAAATCTCAACTGTGTCAATGCTACTTTAAATTTAAAGTCATTCCTTCATATTATAGTTAACATGGTTGCAACCAGTCAGCATTTGAAAAATGATGAATAAGGTCATGTTTGGGACTCGGTCAGATAATATGAAATGAGGGCCAGTTCTGGAAGTCAGTAAGTTTTGAGTATTGAATGCAAAAGTATCGAAACTCACATTCTGGTCTGTTAGTCAATCACATGTACTCGCATTTTACAACGAATTAATTCTCAAAATTGAGAATGCAAATTGGTGCTAATTTTTAACTAGTAATTACTGTGTAAGAATCACTGTATGTACCCGTAGTTATCTGTTTAAAATACATGTACAATGTATTTCTCCTCATGTGTTCGTACCTGTGTGTAGTACATCAACTATTACCTGTACTTGTTATTATGTGTGCTGTACCCTGTATGTGATGTACAATATATGTTGTGTTACCTGTACATGATGCTACCTGTATGGCTTGATACAATATATGTTGTGTTAACTGAATGTAATGTCTTCTGTGTGTATTGATACAGTACAATGTGTCCCGTTACCTGTATGTAATGTTACCAACATGTATTGCTACAGTCCAACACTTCGTGTTACCTGAATGTAATGACATCTGTATGTATTGATACAGTACAATGTGTCCTGTTACCTGTATGTAATAGTATTCTTGCGACCTTCATATGCAATGTATATAATATATACATGTATATATGTTGCGACCTGTATAATATTATGCTACGTATACCTGTAAAGTACTTATATTCAGGTTAACCATTCTAGTATGAAGGCATCATTCAGACTATCAAACAGAACCATCTTGTGTAAATATCCTTTTCATAATAAGCCAGTATAAATTGACCAATGGTTGAAAAACATCATATTAAGTGCCTTAAAATGTGTTCAAGTCATGCTCATTAACTCATGCTCATTAAGATGTAATTACTAGTATATATTTATCATCTTTGTATCACGCGTACATTTCAGCAAACAAACGTCTTCTTACCAAAATAATTCAATCACTTTTATATCTTTTTATTTCAAAATTCTAAAATGTTTTTGTAAAAGCTATTATGTCCCATGATTATGTACATGTATCTAGTTATTATTCCTGTGTGTTGTGAATTTATGTATGTTGTCAAATAAGTATTCTATCCAAGTGCTATGTCAATGCTGAATACAAAGTATCCTACTCCTGTTTAATAATTAGATACCATGATATCTCTATAAACTACACCAGAAAAGTCTATACAGATATCCCAAAATATATTGCCTTTAAAATAAAATAAAACAAAATTCATGTAAAATTGTGTTTTCCAAAACTTAGTTAATAATTAATTACTTTTATTTTTTATTTGTATCTTAAATTTGGATATTCCAAGGACAAATTTTTTTAAATTTAAATAATCAAAGAAAACTTTTAACAATTATTATGGCATTTTGAATTATCAGTGATTATGATGCTTTGTATTCAAGCTACAATTGAAAATGTATGATATGATTAATTTCAAATCAAATTTAATTTTGGTCCTTGATTGGGGCCAAAAACTTACAGACTATTACATTGGGGCCAAAAACTTACAGGTCATCAAATTGGGACCAAATACTTACAATGTGTACATGTAGTGTTCCTAATAGCTTTAGATCACAAAAATCTGGGCCAAAAACTTACAATGTATAATAAACCTTTATAACGGGGGTCAAAAGTGTACGTGTGACCCAAACACTTAAAATGTAAAGTGGAACACAACGTACAGTTCAGAATCATCGTTTGTACATACTGAAAAACATGGAAGGGAAGCCATTTTGTATTTATTCATCATCAGTTATTTGTTTATTTATAATCATATTTCATGAAGACAAGGTCAGCATTATATCCCAGTTCACATTTACCGGGGGTAATAGAAGTATTTCAAAGACAGTGAAGTTATTACACAACAGGATTTAATCATTTATTAACTTTTTTCACACAAATATGTATGTAACAAAAGAAAAATATAAAATTGCATAATAGAAATTGCTACACGCAGTGATCGAATGAATACTGCATAATGTGCACTCACTGCCAAAATACATGCACATGATTTAATATTGAATACTCCTTTTTTTTTACTTATTGGCCAAATAAATACAAGAATAATCTAAACAGACATTGTCCGATATCAATTAAACAAAATATAATTATATGGTAATTTTAATAGTTGTTATAATATTATATATATGTGTATCAATGTCATGTTCAATGCAATTATATCTATGCAAAACACTGGATTGATGACACAAATGTAAACTTATTGCTCATTGAATCATACAATAATAAAATATGACTTGTCTGAACTGTATCATTTGTCTTTTGTTGCTTTTAACTAGCAGATCTATTAAGCTTACACTAGTAGACCAATATTCCTACAGAGACTAATGCACACACCACAGACTTTGATAGACCAGTCGTGGATAACTGGTTGGAACAGGAAATAACCCAACGGTTCCACTGAGGAGGATTGATTCATCAATCTATCAAACTTCAGACTCTTGCGCTGAGCTACGCCCAACTCTAGTATAATCCCGTTCTATTTTCATTATTTCACTTCAGCTTAAATACGGTACCTACTTCAACTAAGATTTGACTGAGCTATGCCCCGTAGACGAGTGAATGTACAGACAAAAATTACATTCAAATGATAAAAACAAAAGAGTATATCTGCAAAATTTGAACCTACTGTTACCCATTAACATGACATTTAACATTCGAAGGCATTACCTCGCAACAATGCATAAGGAATATTTTGATAGAGTCATCAAGTAATGCATCAATATACCACCCTATTCAGCAAGGTAATAAACATAATGCATGTACATTGGTGATATAGCCATCACTATTATCTATAATGCAATAAAGAATATCTGAACCTGATTAACAAAGCAATCACACATCATAATTCAGTTGGAAGTATTTTTTACAAGTGATCAGTACCAGATGCTACAAACCATTCCTGAGCCTTATTAATAAAATAAAAAAACTTCGGCTTGTGAAGCTTTACTGACTACCGGTTTCTGTGGTGTAGTGGTTCTAAGATAGACCACAGGGCTCAAGACTGGTAGGTACTGGGTTCGAATTCCACTTGTGGCATAGGATTTTTAATCGTAGTAAGAGGCTCCAACCCTAGTGAGTGATAAGGAAGGTAGGTGTACACCACTTACACTGGTCTGCATCCCACTACTGGTTAACAAAAACATGGTATGTACTGTCCTGCCTGTGGAAAAGTGCCTATAAAGATCCCTTACTGTTTAGTAATAAGCAACAGGTTTCAATTCTCATACTAACAATAACTTATGTCCTCGACAAGCAGTCGAGGCAGCTGAACTGTGTCCAGAACAGACATGCTTGAATCTCACTTGGATATAAGAAAACTAACTTTACTGACAGACCATTCACAAGATCCACGCATAGATCATTATTAATGAACGACACAAATTTGTCATTAAAAGCTAAATAAAGCACCATAAACATTATATGTGTACAACAAACAAAACCACGTACAAACAAGTTCTGTTTTAGCATGCAGATTTTATTATTTAAAACTGACCTTTCGAAGTCTGAGGTATTGCTTGTGTTGATGTCGGATCTACCGAGCTGTCCAATCATTATTCGTATAATTTCACTATCATCTGTTGCTCTGGAACACAATGGTACATTTTAAGTAGGCTATAATTGATTGATTTTTATTAACTATTTTTCCAACCTAATTTGTGGCTAGTATAAAAGGTTACTCTTATACAGTCCAATTAAGAGAAATAACTCATTTCTTAAACAATAGCATAATATCAAACATAAAATATGGCTTGAAGATGTTTATAAACATTCAAAAGTAACATTTTAATTATTGATCTTCAATTCTATTAACAGTAAAAAAAACATTGGGGATCTGTCAACTGTTACAGGATATGAGATGACATGAAGTCCGCTACAAATTGAACTTTAACATTGGCTGCTGCATTTTAAGACTATTATCAGATGGTATGAAGTGCAATAAAAATTGAACTTTCTACAGGACTGCTATAGGTCTGGTATAGAATAAGAAAATTATCAAATGGTATGAAATGTTCTATAAATTGAAGCTGCTATACGACTGCTATAGGTCAGTTATAGAATAAGAAATCTATCAGATGGTATGAAGTCTGTACAAACTGAACGTAACATACCGTCTAGAATCTGTCGGCTGTCGCAAGATGAGAAAATTATCAGCCGGCATGAAATCTGCTGTAAATACTGTGTACAACATTTTGCTTTCATTTGCCATGAATCTGTAAATCAAAGTTATAAGCAGATTAAAGGTAATCAAATAAAAAAATCATACATCAAACAGATCAAAGTACATGTGTGTATTTGTAGATTTGTTTAATAAAAATGTACAGACTGTGTGTACAGCATCTGGATTTAAAGTTATTGGTATACGTTTTGTATCAATTATCTTGCAGTTAATGGTAAGATGGTTAGAGGAAAATAATGGACATTTTGCTTAAGACATCAATAAAAAGAATAACTCTAGTATCCGTGTCCACTGCAGAGTTTTCATCGAAGGCGATGTACAGTAATATTGAAGGCCAAACTTACTGACAGTAAACTGGATATCTACACCGAGTTTCTTCACTCCTGTAACACAAAGAGAAAATCTCTTTCTCATCACATAAGTCATATCATGAATTTTGTGTATCAAATTAATACATCTACTTGATAAAAACAAAGACATTGTGATAGGACTGTGCATAAATGTCAATGTGTTTCACAATCTGAACAAAAGTTAGAATTGGATTTGACCCCCTCCCTCTCTAATCCTTAAATAAAACATTGATCAACTGTGGATCAATGTTTTTACATGAAAAGCAATCTGAACTTGGATTTTACCTTGTCCCTACATTCTAAATATTGTTAAGATTGTAAAACACACGGACATTTATACACAGTATTTTCCTGGATCTTATTCATAAGGCAGCAGTACATTAATACCAAAATCTAACCTAATGCTAAACCTAACCTAAACCTAACCCTAATGGTAAAATAGGTGGCAGACAGATTCTATAAACGTACTGAACCATCATATAAAAAAGGTAGGTATATTAATTACAGCACCTTCTGTCCTGGATCGCAGTCAAGCCTCCTGGATTGCGTACCCAGGACAGCATGCTTTAATATTATTTGGATGTAGGCACGTACATTTATATTCCGTATCCATATCTGTAATTACAGCTGCTTACAAACATTTACACGAAATCTGTCTTCACTTCGTTACTGTTCACTTTTTAGATATCATTTTACTTTACTTCTGGTCTTCTATAGAAATAAGCTGGAGCGGGACGTAGCTCAGAGGTAAGATGTCCGCTTGTGGCGGGATGGGTCGAGAGATCGATCCTCCACAGCAAAAACATTTTTATG
>JAULBR010147704.1:0-17515 GCA_032355825.1 Melanodrymia aurantiaca | reverse complement strand
CTGACGTCCAATAACCGCTGATTTATAAGCAATGTGTTTCTAGTGGCGTCGTTAAATAAAACAAACTTTACTTTTTTACTTTTGCTTGAAACACACAATTCATTATATTTATTCTTCTTTTTAAATCATATATTACTTTTCAAAAGCAAACATCGAAACATGCATTGACAGTTGTATCAAACTATCCACAGACAACTGGCTGTCACGAATTATGCCTATTATAACTATTGATTTTTACATGCTTTTTATATATAAAAATCTTACTTGATGCGAGACAACTAACCAGGCTACCTAGTTGCTATCAATATATTTTTTCTGTTAATGATTTCCTTTTGTATTGTTTCAGCTTTCCTTGATATCATTGTCCCTGTTTAATACACTGATCAACTTGAACTGTGAGGATGTCATGTTTCAACTTGTATTTAAGTAAGTCTTTATGATGCAATTAAGGTTAACTTCTTATATAAGTCATTTCTTACAAGTGTAAACTACACATGCACATATTAAATTCAGATTGTCGATGAATATATAACCCATTTGTGTTCTGTCAACAACACTTTGAGTGATCTTTACTGACCAGCGTCATGTTAATCTGTAGTATTCTATAAGATATTATCTTTACTGTGGTGTTCTATAAACATTTGAGTTATCTTTACTGGTATTATTTGTGTGATCTTTATCCAGCATAACAAACTATGTGTTCTTTAACATATTCGAGTATCGTAATTCACCTGGTAGGTAAAATCAGATAATTTACATTTGAAATGCTCTGGTAACTCTTTAAAGGGAATCTGTCACCATTTTTACGCGAAAATCGCAATACAAATAATGCCACAAAACAGCAATTGTCTGCAGATTCAGCCATTGGAAACATTTAGTGCCAGTTGTGGTAATTAATGGTCTTTAATATTCATCTCTATCAGTTTTATATCCAAGTATTCCCTCCAACACAGATGGAGAGCAAGCTTACTATTTGTGTACACCATTTCATCATGTGTCTCAGTAACCAGATTCCTTTCTTGTAGGTATTTGATCCCTTGCACGCATGTCATGGTCAGTCAACGAAGGTCTGTTAAAGACCTTGATCTTTACAGTAAAAGTGCTGAGAAATTTTTGTCCCTACGTCCAGCTTGCTGCATGTCCAACAGCACAGATAGTCCCAAGAGCACATCTAAGAATGAGTCCACTCTCAGGTACACAACATTTCACGACAAGGCTTGCAAGGATCATCACAGGTCTTGTTATAATATGACTATCTTCACTGTATCTTTCTCATGTTCACAGGCAAATATTACATTTTTAAAATTGATAATAATCTTTAAGTTGTTCAGTACATAAAGATTATTATCAATTTTAAAGTTGTTCGGTACATTGTTACATAATTATGTTATATCAATCTCCTGAACAAAAGAAAATGTGATTATATAGTCTGGTTTGGGAGAGATCTTATGGAATGTCTTTTGAAGTCCTGATGTAATTTATGTTTGCCACAGGAAAATATCTTATTCTGTTTTATAGAATATTGCATGCAGCCTCATTTAATATGCATGTTAGATTTCCTGTTGTTGTGTGTAACAGCATGTTCCTATCACTTATCATACCAAGCACAACAATCTAAGTAAACTACACACGTCTATGTAACGTTAACAGAATCGATTTGGAATGGCAAAATATGTTAATTTACAGTGCAATATTAGAGATGTTTTGTAACCCACAAGTCAAACATGTTTTATTTTTATTAAAGAGATTTGTTTCTTAGGTCACTTTCCCACCACAAAACATTGCTCATAACTGTTTAAAGAGATAATTACAGAAATTACGTTTGATGGAGAAATAAAAAGATAAAGTTTGTTTGTTGAACGACATTGACTGGAACACATTGATTAATAATCAGCAGCTATTGGATGTCAAACGCAGTTGTATAGACACTTGGTCACAGAGGAAACCCGCTGCCATGACATAGGCTACTCTTCTTCAAATAACAGCAAGTATCTTTAATGTGCACTTTCCCACAGACGGGATAGCACACACCATGGCCTTGGATAGACCAGTCATGGATCACTGGTTGGAATGGGAAATAACCCAATGGGTCACCTAAGGAGGATAGATCCTTCGACTCTTGCGCTGAGCTACATTCCACTCTGCTCCTTTGCGAGTGAAGAGTAACAATATTGCCTTCTAAAAAGTTATTATTTTACTATCATTATGTTAATAAATAAAATTTTGATAATTAAAATGCTACACTGTATAGCAATTTCACCGAAGGTGTGCTTCTTTCTATCGGTAGATATTTTTCTAATCGCATGTGATTGTGAAATAATCCAGATATAATTTTTCCTTTTGTAAATTCTGAACAATTCCTGTGTTGTTTTTCACATTTCATTTCTTCCCAGCTGTGTTTCGGTTTTGGGTTTCTTGTTACTATTGTGCACTTGTTTTGTCTGTAGACCTAGTTCTGGTAGCGGAGATAGTGCTTCATCACCTATCGCCAGACCTAACATTGTTGCTAAGTCGGGAAAAGGTCTGGGCAATTTCTTTAAAAAAGGCAACCGACCTAGACGCAGCAATACTATTGACAGATCGCCACTGTAAGTTGTTTTAATATTGCATTAGTTATCAGGGTTCAATCTCAACAGTAATTGTTAAACAAAAACAAATCTCTATTACCATAAACTGTTCCACTCATTTGGTGATCGTTTAAGAATGTGGTTTAATCTTTGCCCTCTTATTTCTGCAAAATAATTTTTTATGCGACATATTCTTCTTCTTTTCGATCACATATTGATATATTGAAAAGTAGTGTTCATATTGAACCCTGAATTTGTCGTAAAACTTTGATTTGATGCATTATGTTACTAGTTAAGCTTCAGATGATATCTGTGCATTTCTCTATCTATTGGTGTTTAGTTCTCTATATTCATTCAGTACATGTAGTGAACATGAATGCAATCGTGTAAATTAACAACAATTATCATAACCTTACATGTAGTGAATATGAATGCAATCATGTAAATTAACAACAATTATCATAACCATAATCATACTTATTCTGCTGTAAGTAATCTGCAATTGATCTTTAAATGTTTGTGTCTTTTATTGATAATGCCTGCATGAACCTTTCAAGTGTGTTTTTACCTCATATGATCTCTTTTTGACAACTTGAGAATAACTGCCACTAAATAGTAAATATCAAGTGGTCAGTGGCGATTGACTTCTATTTGTTAGGAAAAAGTGTTATGTAAAAGTTATTTTAATAGTAATGTAATATATTTTTTAAATTTTTGGGTCGAATGTATATAATTATCATAATTTACTTTATTAGCTAAGAGATGCATAATTTATTGTCTGTTACAGTTATACAAAAATATCATATACTGCTCGGCAATATTGTGCAACGATAGGCTGCCAGTGTTTTCCATATTTCCCTCACTTTCGCTCAGGGAAATATAATTTATCCACTCGTGTGATGGCCACATGTTATGTAATTATATATATTTAATTATTTTAATTTTCTCATTATCGTTTAATCTATAAGCAATTCCTGCGAGTACCTTTGATTATGATAGAAAGTTTATTACTTTATTTATTTTGTGATGATATTATCAAGCATGAGCTATATTTACTTCATATTCATATTTTGATATAAGATTTTAGTCTCAGCTTAACTCATCTGTATATTATTTCAGAAGTTTGACTCCAGAAGCTGTGATACACAATACAGGTTCCCCATTGATGTCATCTCCGGATGGTACACCAGGTCACATGGATAATTTTGAGACAAGTTATCTGAACTACCTTCAAGATGCTCGTGATTCTCTTGTCCAGTGTGCTACAGCGTGCTCACACTGGTCTTCTCCTTACAATGGAGAGGTGCCGCCTCCTGACATTTTCATGGAACCTGTTATGACAGCGAGTAAAAATACAAGCTTGAATATCAATTCTGAGAACAGTGCAATGACTGAGGGTAATCACAAAACTGGTGCTGAAAATAATGTTGTTCAAGATTCTTCTAGTGCCTCTAGTTTGAAACTGTTATCACATGGTAATGGCATTCACTCTACACCTGTAGATTGTTTAGAGAGTGATGTTGAAGGCAGTGAAAAGTCTTTGTTGAGAGAAAAAAGTATGAATGCTGATACCAAGACAACTGATCACAATAAACAAGTTTCTAGAAACTTGTTTAAAGACAGCTTTGAAAAGTGCAATAATTTATCAAATGTAAATACGTCAAATAAATGCCCAGATCTTTCAAAATTATATCAAAGTCTGAATGACATTGATTCGTTTTTAACATATTTAGATAGTTTGCAAGATTCTGGTACATCACCTTCAGAGTCCATCGAAGACATTCTTCAGTTCTTAGATTCCATGGAGACTGCTGTTAACACATCTGTATATGCAACTTCAACCGGCTCAGACAACAGTAGTCAAGACATTTCCCAAGACTCTGAATCATTATCTTCATTTGGTGCAGATCAGAGTAGTTTTTCCTCACACCAGTTGACTACAGATTTTACTCACATCACCCGGCCTGCCAGCACAAGTACACCATCGTTCCTGCCACTGAAGGATGTTTCTAGTTACGTGAACATCACGATGAGTGGTCTGGACCAGCAGCAGTCAGTAGCTAGCAAAGTTCTCCAAGAACTACCGCAGAGACATCTCAGTTTGAGCATACTGTCGACCAGCCCGTCGGAAAACAACATGCTGTCATCTAGTCGGCATCCAGATGACGTACCTCTCAGTCTGGCCAGTCCTGTTGTTCAAGCTGCACATCGCAGCTTCACGCCCAGATATTCGGACAGTGCTCCAAATATTGGTATGGAACACTTTTTACAGTCAGCATGAAGCTCATCTTTATATCGCCACAAACTAGAAATATAACGTACCAATAAATTTTTAAAAAGTGTCATTAATTACATTTCACATATTAACATTTCTCTTATGTTATGTCCTAATGAAATAAGTCTAGCCTATTTAGCAGATGTGGATTTCCTAGGACCATGTGTCTTGGTTATACCTTGTTTAACACCTAACGAATAATGTTGAAAAAAATGTCCCAATGTACTCTGTTATAATCAAACAAGCATTCCTTTCATTCAATTAAAACATTATGAATTTTACAAAAATCGTTTGAAGTAATTAGGTATGAAATATTTAAGAATATGCAAGTTTGTAATTTATGTGTCGTAAAGCAATGGTTCTCCAAGTCATTGTTACATTATTATTCACGTGTATCTCTTTCAGGTCCATTCTTGTCTGGATTGTTTTCCAAGCTGGATAGCATGATGCAAAATACACTGTACATGAACCTGCTACTGACCGGGATAGTTGCTCGTCTTGCTTCTTACCCACAACCTCTGCTCCGGTCTTTTCTTCTCAACTATAACCTAGTCTTCCAGCCAACAGTCAAATCCCTCGTCCAGGTAACCCATTTTAAATGTTAACAAAAGGTAACTTTTTATTTTAACTTCTGTCTGAAGAGTTTTTGGTCAAAGAGTAATTTGTTTTCACTTTCAAGCCATTGGTCCACAACTGTTACAGCAAAGGTTATGGTATGAGCTGTATGAAATTAGGTATAAAAGATCCCTTACTGCTAATTGAAAAAAAGTAGTTTATATGGTGGCAACAGGCTTGTGAGACCATGTGTTGAAATAACGTTAACATCCAAATAACCTATGATTGGTGGGTGCTCCAGTGGCGTCATTAATTTTTATCAATAAAATGGTTGCTTGTGACTTCTAAGACGGAATATTGAGTGAACTATAGCCACAAGACTATAATGGATTCTGATATTGAGGTAGTGTGCTGTGCACCTCATTTGTATCCTTCAACTAAGTCTAATGTTTAAATTTGTTGTTGAGTTATATGTCTAAAGAAATAAAATGTATGATTCAACTTACAATGTATATCTAATTTGAGGGAATAATCTATGCTTTATCTTAAGCAGACTGTATAGTAATTTTGGTTCTGTGTAACAATACTGAACATCAAATCTTGTTGTAGGTATTGTCATCTGTGCGTCAGAAATTGGACAACTATTCCAAAGTTATGAAACGATTTGATCGGTTGGTGGTTTTAGCCAGGAAGAACCTTGTGATGAGGGACTTGTCAGAACTGAGTCCAGACAGAACGATGTCTTTCTCATCACCATACAGCTCTCCTACATCCAAGTCTGGAAGGTCATCCACAACATCAGAGATGAGTGGGAAAGGTATTACATGTAATTATTTAAACATGCAATTTGTTTGTTACACCAGATATCTTCATGCTTGAGTGAATGAGGTACTGTACTAGGAATGCTACTTCTGGCTGAACCACACAAACCTAAGATGGTGGAAATTTAAAAAATATTTTTAATGAAAAAATTATAATGCATTTTGTTTCAGATCACCTACAAAAACAAATTACAATTTTGTTCCTATATTTTGATTTAATTTTAGAAAGGCAACGTTCCAGTCTATCAGATCTGCTGTTCAGAAGGTCTCCATCCAGTCGGAAGCAGAGTCCCAGTGACAGTAAAGTATCCCAACTGCAGAGAATACCTGTCCAGGATGGACTGGGTTATCGGTTCATTAACCGCAGTGAAGAGGATGTCCGTGACAAACCTGAGGAGTCATTGAAGACATGGAACGCCGTCTATTGTGCTGTGGTCTTAGAGGAGTTTCTCAAGGAGTTGGCCGCCCTTGCTCAAGAGCATGCTGTGCTTGGTGTGGATGAAGGGTATGACAGCAGCTAATCATCCTATGCTTGTAGTTGGCTGTAAGTCTGTCTTTCTAGTGCATCTTGCTGTGATGTATTATTTAATTTCACTCACTGCTGCCTGTTCACTTTGTTTAAATTAGCTATTTTAGTTTCTTTTTATGCACCAGGATTCACGCTAGGGGATGACTTGGGTGAAATAGTGGTCCAATGGAGATAAACTTCGCTTTGTTCTTCAAGGAAGGCAAAGTTTCCAGTCACAATGTCCATTTTAAGTTGATGACCAATCAATATTTTGTGAAAGTGTTAATGTTAAATCATGGCCCACGTGTCCACAAGATGTTCATAGACACTATTAAAATGTTTTTACGAAATGTAATCAGAAATGAGTATATATTTTTTGTTAGGACTTTATAATATAAAGTCAATGCAATTAACCACTTGGTTATGATAATGTAATTTTTATTACTTGTACCTAGGTACAAACTATTTGAGTCGACTTCCAGTTACCTTATATTATGTAGGAATATGTCAATGAATGTTGTATTAAAATTGTAAAATTTTTGTGTCACTTCCTGATCAAAGCCCCCTACTTCTCCCTATTTTGCTTGCAGTGAAGTGACTTCTCCCTGTATTTGCAGCTTAGCTTGCATCCTGTGCATACATCATACTATCATTTTCTATCTTTTATACGTTTACATGTATTAAAATTGGTTTAATCAATATTTATTGCTGTTAAATATATAATGGCAAAAAGTTTATATTATTAAGGCTTCTGTCTACATTTATAAATACAAATATTTACTAACACAAGATTATTAAAATTAGTGATAGTTGGATCATTACATAGCAATACTTTATTTTGTTGCTCTAAGAAGCTCTCACATGGGATCCCAAGAAAATAAAACACATGAAACTTTTCGGTTATGTGGTATTTTTGTCACCGCAAGGTGACTTAAACCTTCCAATAAACTAGTTTAAAAAGAAACAAACAGAGAAATGACGTGTACAGCCAGATCCTAAGGTGAGTTGTTGAAATAGTTTGTTCTATTGTGGGACAACGTCATGACCTTTGAAAATCTGTTCTTCACATTGTGGGATATGATAAAAATATCACACTCACAGTGGAATCTCGCATCACAGTGTAATAAATAATATATTTTTCTAGAATTATTAAAGTATAAGTATATAAATCCTGTTTGCTAACACATGTGACGTATATATAACATATAACATTTGTTAATATGATTTACATGCCTAAATCAAAATATTTTTAAAAAAAGTAACCGACACCAATGAGATAAAATCCTCAATTATCTACCCTGAGCAAACTGCCAATAGGTGGCGCTTATGATAAAGATCATCGGTCCCATTGTCTGCTTTCAGTTTAACAGTGTTGCGTAGTTAAGCAAGGGAACAAGATCATGCCGTCGTGTTGTTGTGTCCCTGGTTGGAGATCATGTAAACTTACCGCTCAATCAAGTTCATTTTGCGCCCAGATAGCCTGGCACCTCTGTGTTTTAATTATGTCTTCAGCCGGCTTAGCGTCCAACTGCCATAATTCATAGTTAAAGACCCACTCCTCGATACTGTAATTCGTTGTACAAATTCACTGTCTTGTAGCCCTCTTCCGGTCCTAAGGGAGAGAATATTACATATAATTCAATTTGCTTGCATAACATCTAAGTAACTTTTGTTTTATTATCACCGTTTGTAAATTGTCAAAATGATGCAGTAATTTTGAATGTTTTTATGCTTATAATCTTACTGTTTTTCTTTAATAAATAAAATAAGCTTGTACATCAGCATGTAAAGTATTGTAAAATATATACAAATGATTATGGGCTTGCTTTGTTAGTTATATCTCTGCATTTCTTTAAAAAATACAATACTGTTTATAAACGGCTTTAAATAATAGTCAACCCTGTCTATAAAGGCCACTCTAGGGAAATTCAAAATGAGGCCTTATAAGCATGTGGCCGTTTTAATCATTTTAAAAAATACATGCTTTTATATAGAGTGGATGTATCTGAAGTGCCGTTTATAGACAAGTGATTGTTAAATAGAAGTGATCTTTATAGCAGGTTCGACTGTATAATTAGGTTAATATAGTTTGAAATTTTTTGTAGCATTTAGATATGATCCAAAAGACATCAGTGTGTCGTACAGCATGCTATCTATATATACAATTCAATTGTCAAAAATTATATATTGTATATCCAAGTGTGGACTAGGTGAAATGTTTCTAAACATCACAAATAACTCTTTGGTTTTGTATCTACATGTAACTGTGTCCTCTGATGCTTGAATCACTTGCACTATCGATGTTCTCTTTGTGGTTGATGTCAGAAATAGTGCAAATCAATTGTTGTCCATTTAGTAGTTATACTTAGATTTAGAATGGTTTAATTCTGATATGCTGTGATATTATTATTAAAGCACAAGCAAATGGAACTGAAAAATCATATTTCGGTAAAAAAAATAAATTATTGTGCAGTTTTTTTATATTTAATTGAATTGTGTTCCCAACTAAGATCAAAATTGTACACATTGTACACAAACGAAAAATTCTGTATAAATCCTTGTTTAGTGTTGGGAGAGGGCTGCTTTACTTTGTAATTTTTGTTTCTATTGTATATTCGCAATTTAATTTTTTTTTTGTTTCATATTTCTAGTGGACTTCCCATTCATAAATTCTGGATCAATGCCTTGTAGTTGCTTTAAAATCTGTTCAAGATATTAAGTTAGTAAGACTTACTTTTAAGTACCGGTACCGTACCTGTACGTTATGAAAACTTATTCATTTTGTCTTTGTCATTATCTTTTTTCTTTTTTTCAGTGCTTTGGCTTGAAAGTTAGCGAAAATATGAAGCCTAACAAATGAACTGTCAAATGTATTTAGGGTAACAAAAATGAGATTAAAACGATTTTAAAAAAATTAATTTACTGAATATATGTACTTATAATAAGAAATGTAATGCCAGTTGTAAAAATTTATTTTATTAATCTTGTGATCTCAGTTTTATTCTTTGTGTTAGATTACAGTTTATGAATTATATGACTATCCTTAATGTTTGTGGCCACCTAAATTTGCATGCAGATTGAATATTGTTTGTGAGAACGTTTATCAAATTCTGTGAAAACAGGCCATTAAATCCAAAACTTGTAATTTTATCAAATAACCTTGAACATATCTTAATTTAACACAGACGTTTTTCACCCAGATGTATACTTAGATGAAACCCCAATAATTAGTACCGGGTATTGTATTATATAGTAGAATGACGTAATAGTAATATTGTTATTCCGATAAACATATTTAACAACCATTCACAGCTATCCTCTATATTGTTAATACATGTAATTATAAATAATATGCATTGGCTAGGGTCGATTTTAGCTTCAGCTTGCATCTTCTATAGTTTTAAAAAATACAGGTTGACCTACCTGTTTTTAGATTGCTGTCATCTTCATGTTATTGTATCTATATAATGCTATGATTTACTGTGATCAAGTTGCACACTGTACGTGACATCATAGACTGTTGACCATACTCAATATATGCAGTACTAACAAAATGAGCTGGTTTGAACAGCAATTTTTATAAATCCACTGAGAACTGATAAAATATCTAATTTAGAAAGATTATATAATATTCCATAGTAGATTATGTTGGTACCAGTATTTAAATTTGATATAATTATAGTTCTTAATTAAACAAAAAATTAAACTATTCCTTACATGAATATAATAATTTTAATGCAAAAGATTAACAAGTCGAAGTGGTTCAACATAATTTATATTATAATTATACTTCATTAATCCAGTAATCTTTACCAATTATATACATACATCATTATTTTACGATGTTTGCAATAAAATGTTTTAGTCTGTTATTTTATTTCATAAATGTTGATTTTAGCTTTGAAGTTCTACAAATAAATTATAGAAACTGCATTTCGATTTCCTCGGTGCATTGTTTCAGTACCTTATCCATGGTTTGTTTAGCCAAGGCTTTCAATATATTCTAATGACTATTAGTACCAGTATATATAATTTTAAGCAAATTTCTACCATTTTTAAATCCTCAAACTTGTTGTTTATTTTGGAATGATTGCCAAGTAATTAAAATCAGATCTTACATACATTATAATTATTAAGATCAAAGTAGACTTTGTAAGGTCATGATTAGCTTGCACAACTCTGTACCAGTCTGGCACAGCTATCAAAGGAATGAAGACCCAATTTGGGGCGAGTTTCCCAGTCACATTGCATGTGTCAAAAATGTGGAAATTTGCTGTGTATTGATCATTCATGGACAGAATGGCTACTGGATATAGCCTATGAAGTTTCTTTACTCCGATCTTAATGTGACGTATGTAGTAATTTCAGACGCCATTTAAATGAGGCTTTTGCTTGGAAAATATTTTAATTGTTTTGCTTGATTGTCATTTTAGTTATTTTTCATAGCAAATGTTTTGTTTGTTACTGTACTGATTATTATTAGTATATGCATGAAATTATGCCCATTTGTAGCAATTTAATGTTATTACTTAATTGAAGGGTTATTCCAGAGTCTAAGATTTATATGCCATTATACATGCAAACCTAATGTTATTTGTAACATATTACTGGCTAAGTCTTTTATTTGTTCAAATTAAAATCAATAGCTGTATAAATGTGTTTCTAGTCATCCAAATGGATAAGAAGCTTAAAGTTGAAGGACTATATTTAGCTACTACAAGCACACTGGATATACATATGTTATATATACCGGTATATGATATCAATATATTATCGGGGTATAATCTAGACCATTTTTCTAGGGTCCCTTTTTGGAAAATTGGGGAAAAAAAGAACACGATCGACAGAAAAGGGGAAATTTGGTTTTTGTTTGTTCGCAGTAGTCAACATTGGGATGTCTTATATTAATTGGATATCTTCCTTTTAAAAGAGTGATAGTTGTTTTTCATAGTATAAAGAAAAGAAATTCTTTTTATCCAGTCATTTGTGCTGTCAAGGTTATTTTGGGAAATTATTTTATCAAAATTGGGAAATTATGTTTTTCAAATTGGGAATTCGGATTATTCCCCCTAGGGGAATGGACCAGTTAGGGGAATGTATGGTAGATTAAACCCTGATTATATTGATATTATAACTAATGCTAATTTTAATAAATAGAAATACTTTTAGCCTGAAGCAGTTTGCATATAGCATTAGACTGTGCAATCATAAGGTGGCATCAGTCTTAAACTTGGGGAATATACCTTTAATTACTGGAAAATAATCGTTCGTTATTTAGAAAATATGATTAATGGTGCATACATATATTATATACATATACGTAAAATATGTTAATAAAATATATACATATAGTTTGATTTACCATGACACATAATAAAACATTGTAAATATTCTGCAATTTTGTGTAAATTAAGAAATATTTAAATTATAAGGATCTATGCATATATTATGTAAATTTAGAAGGAACACCACAATATGCATTTAAATGTATTAAAGTAAGAGTGGACATTATCTATATATTTCATATCAATGATATTCTTATTTATTCAGTTTCATTACAAATAAAGCATTTAATGAATGGGCATATGTTTACTTTGTTTTGTTCCGTTTGGATACTCATTACTTTACCATGCTAATTTTATATGTACAGATTTTGCAATAGATAAGAAGAAAAAGACATTAGATTAGTAGACAGATTTTCAAACTGTTATTAGACACAAATATTTATTTCCCTTTTGTTTGTGAAGCATCAATGTATAGTAGGCCTGCACGACTTGTGTTATGCCTAATGTTATATTAAATTATCCATCCACTCCTTATTAAGAACAGCATTTCAATGCATAAGACTAAATATGCAGGTTAAACATTATTAAGAAGTTATAGAATACATTGTACAGGTCAATGGAATTTGGTACTCCTATTTTAAATACAGTATTGAAAATATCAAAGTGTCGCAACCTCGGCAAAAACATTCAATATGAAATGATATGGCAGACTTTGGGAATGTTTGCAAGACCAGGCTTGATTTGGCCAAGCGGTTAATGGTTAAACTAAGAACAAACGAATGATAATTAGCATAATCTACAAAACATTATACTTGCACAATATCAGTGATATTATATCCAATTATGGTTAAAAGTATGTCGGTCATGGTCAAGCTGCCACGACTGCCTATTCAAGATAGAAGTTCGTGTTAGTATGATGGAGGAAACCCACTACTCCGAATTGATAAGTAGCACTTTCTCAGACAGGACAGTACATACCACAGCCTTTGTTAAACCAGTTGTGGACATGTGTAGGTGAAAGTATACCTACCGAGCCTTGCAGAGCACTCTGGGTTGAAGCCGTTACTGCGATTAACATTCCCAAATGCCACGGACCAGTTAGTTGGTTAACTAGAACTTATTTACGTGCTTATATCCAAACTAAGGTTCAAACACATGGACATTCAGTCCAGAAGTTAGTGTTAGTACCATAGAAGTAAAAGTAGTGTTTTTATTTAACAATGCCACTAGAAACCCATCGATTATTAATCAGCAGTTATTAGACGTCAATCACATGGTTATATTGACACATGATCTCAGAGGAAACCCAGCGTCGCCACTTCATGGGCTACACTTACCGAAAAACAGCAAGGGGCCTTTTATGTGCACTATCCCATAGACCGAATAGCACACAACACGGAATTTGATAAACCAGATGCATTTCACTGGCTAGAACGGAAAATAGCCCATAAAAATGCTTTTGCGCTGTGGAGGATCGATCCCTCGACCCATCCAGTCACAGGCAAACATTCTACCTCTGAGCTAAGTCACGCTCCCACTTTGGAATGAACAAATTTAGAACTTCATTGCATATTTATAAGATATTAGGTCCTTTAGTTATTTGTGTAAACACTCACTTCAGACAATCAAGTAAGCAAATAGAGTCTCATTGTAATTATACTTGCACATTGGTCGTATCTGCCACATATGACCAGTGTGTAATAGACAGCAAGCCAATCTCAGAAATAAGTCCCATGTGGAAGTTACATCTATTTTACGTGTACATGACCCTATGATTTGCTATTTCATATCCGATCGTAGAAATCCTTCTATATATAAGCAATGTTATTAGCAGTACAGTACGACTTTTTGTGATCATATGTAAAAAGGATGGAGATTTTGAATATGCATACTTTGGTGGCGTCTACCACTTACGACTCACTTCTTACAAGACTATATATGGATTTCACTGTTGTACAAAAAAACAACAACAGAATACTGGAACAGAGACACTGCTGATCAAGTCTTTTATTTAAGCGTACACGATTTCAAACAGACTCCAAAACAGGTGGTTCATAACCCTCGGGACGTGCCACAATTTCTCCTGTTTCTGTCACTGTAGCTTTGCTGCTTCCGCCACCTTCTCCATGAAGTTCCATAAGTTTTCCAACTGGAAGAATACAAAAATATAAAATTAAAGAACAATTCTCTTACAATGAATAACGGGTTCTAGAATTTAGTTGGTTTTGAAATTCACTAGTCATGATTGAAATATTGATATATGGAGACTATTCAGTTATGGCTTCATTTTACCATTTAGGGTCCTGCCTCAGGCCTGTAGGGGGTCAGAATGACCAAATTAACAATTTCATTTTTCTATGGTTCAAAACTTTCCACCAAATAGAAGTTGGAATGACCAAATTCACTCATGTGCCAAGGAAGCTTCACCAGACCTGTCAACCTTGAACCCTGGCATCAAAGGAGACAGGGCCCCAAAAAACAGGAGATTTATATTACAAAATAAATAAACACTAAAAATATTGTTTTACATATGTTTTGTAGACATAATAATGACAACAATTGTAAAATGGGAATAAAACACCATTTTACGACACCAAATATCCTATAATTCTTACTTTGGGAAGCAATGATTTAAAAAATATACACTCAAAACACTTCAGGTAGATAGGAATTTGGGTATTTTTAGAAAATTGTAATTTCACAGGAGGAAATTCCTCCTTTGCAGGAGAAAAAGAGGAATGATGAAATAACAGGAGACTCCTGTAAAAAACAGGAGGGTTGACAGGTCTGGCATTTTTACATATTGTCATCACAAAAGCCTGTAACTGTACCACTAATACCGTAGCATTGCTTACATAGAAGGATTTCTCAGGTTGCAAGTGAATCACAGATATGAAATTACAAATCATAAAGTCGTTAAATACAGGATTTCTATGGTCGCAAGTGAATCAGATATGAAATTACAAATCATAAGGTCGTTAACACAGGTAAAACAGATGCAACTGGCACATATAACATTCCTTCGAGATTGGATTGCAGTCTGTTAAAAAACTGGTGAAATCATTACTACAATGAGACACGATTTGCTTACTTCAATGTGGCACAAAAATAAAGTCATAACTAAAACAACTAATATGCCATAAATATCGCAAAAATGCAAAGCAATCATAAATTTGTTCACGTTATTTTACCATTACCGTAAAACAAATTGGACATCTTTATGGATGATAAAAAGAAAATCAATTTTCCTTCGTTATCTCGGCTTTTTAAAAATAAATTCTGATGCACTTTTTCGGCATTCTGGCTCTCACGTGACGATTTAACAGTCATCTTAAGAAAACACGTTGTTTGTTACTCTTTTGTCTTGTTGGTTAACAAAGATATTACTGCAGTTATAATTTATGTGTACATGTATTTAGATATACTAAACATTAAAATTATGTACGAAAGCAGGAATGATGCAAAGTGAATGCCACAAACACTTGTTAGGGAACAAACTTTTCTGAGAAACATTGACATTGGCTAAAATTGGAACAAAATTGTACACTTTGCCGGACAAATCATACAGAAATGAAATGTGAACAGATGTTATAAGCATACAATATTTATATGTAAAACAATGCTTTAAGACTTTTTTTATTTTGTTATATACATCTCCTGTTTTGCTTTGTCAAATCTCAAGGTCGACAGGTCTGGCTATAAAAGTTAAATTAAAAAAAAAGAAGTATATACATGTATCATGATGTATGTACTGTAATTACTTCAGCACTACACAGATCTTGAATAGTACTCAAGTCTCAAAATAGTAACCGGGTCTGGAATAGTACCTTGGTCTCGAATAGTATTAGTACCTTGGTCTCGAATGGTAACCCGAGGAACATTTCATCTCAGAAAATACAACCCACGTGCTTGAATAGGAGCCAGGGTATTGACTCACCAACTGTGTTAAGTTCGTGTTTGTATTTCAAATCCAACAAGGTGTATCATTGTTGTTAAGGACTGTGCATAAATATCTATGTTGCATAACTGTCTATGTTTTTCACAATTCGAACACCCATCCTCCCTTTCTAATCATAACATAAAACATTGATCAACTATGGATCAATATGTTTACCTGAAAAGTAATCCAAACATGACTTTTATTTTAATTTAAAAAAATAACCACCTATGAAATGTTATGGAACAGGAATTTAGAAAAATGATAATTAGTGGGGCGGATATGTAAGAAATTTGAGGAAAGATGTTCCAGCAGTACATTGTTCAGATTGTAAAACACATCGACATTCATGCACGTTCCTTTAGTTTAGTCTCATAAGCATGTCCGGGGAAAAAACCGCAACTGGGTGTCTAAAAAAACATAAGTTAGCCATGCATCTGAAAACATAGAACTCCACTTGATTGTAATAATTATTGACGGTGTTACAGCCATTACTGTTCTACCAACACTGGTGTTGCCATAGCACTGACATATTTTGATGTTAATTAATGCTTCAATAGATGTCAAAATGCTTTAAAAAAAATACCCAAAAAATATTGATGCAATAAGATCAATGCAATGATGTAGCATAGATCAATAATTGTTTTCTTTTAGAAGTCAAACAATCGCATAAATATGAGGACTACAATCTAATAAAATACAATTCTATAATTTGTTTAGCAAAATAAAAAAATAAAAAAAATTATTGATGCAATAAGATCAATGCAATGATGTAGTATAGATTAATAATTGATTTCTTTTAGAAGTCCAATGGTCGCATAAATATGAGGACTACAATCTAATATAATATAATACAATTGTATAATTTGTTTAGCTATTTACACACAAGTGCACTCACTATACAGTCATCTCTGTGCACACTGTAAATCAAATAATACAAAACAAAAACATTTTTATTTCATATTTCAGACTTATCTCATGAATCCTTTTTACATCAAAGATTATTAGTGACTGGACCATTTAAAACATAATCCACTAAAAATAATTCCGGTGAAAATAGCTGAATACTGTAGATCATGAAATTAATGCGTCACTAAATTTATGCGAGTAAGGGTGGTCAGACTAAAATGCGACAGAAAATTAATGCGACTGGTCTCCCTTTGATATAGTACTTTTTCTAACAAACACTTTTGTGTAGCAATCAGTTAACATAAATGCGTTACATTAGTAATGCGAATAGTTCTCACTCGCATTTTTCGCATTAATATAATAATCGCATTCATTTCAGGATTTACAGTATACTTCAGTTGTGTTTATTCGAACCATACCTTACAAGCAACACTAAACAATTCACACATATTTTCTTGTCAAGCACACCCCACCCCCAACCCTCCAAAGAATTGATGAAATTACTTGTTTTACCTACTACTCAATGATAACTTTTAATTATACATTCAGCAATATTAATCCCTGCGTCACACTGGCTGAACAAAGTAAAGTTTGTTTTATTTAACGACGCCACTAGAAACACATCGATTATAAATCAGCAGTTATTGGACATCAGACG
>JAULBR010147593.1:0-17525 GCA_032355825.1 Melanodrymia aurantiaca | reverse complement strand
ATCGTTTTCCTCACAACTCGTGTTTTCCATATGTATCTAACTCGCTTTCGCTCGTTAGATACATTAGGAAACCACTCGTTGTGAGATAAACGATCTCTTAACGGGCATTCGTGTGTTATTCTCTATTTACACTTTCTATGCAACAAATATCAAGAATGCAATACTTGTATTTAAGTATAACTACCCGTTTAGGAGCCATAATTATTAACAGTACAAAAAATTTTATGGGCCATTTTCCATTCCAAGATGGGTTTATCAAATTCCATGGTGTGTGCTATCCTGTCTATGGGATAGTGCACATAAATGACCCTTCTGTTTTTCGGTAAGAGTAGCCCATGTAGCTACAACAATAGGTTTCCTCTGACCAAGTGTTACTATAACCATGTGTTTGACATCCAATAACCGCTGATTAATAATCAATGTGTTCCCGAGGTTATTGTTAAACAAACTTTAGTAGTACTTGTATGTCTTTCAAAGATTACCTACAGCTGCCAGGAGTTGAGCGTAGCTCAGCATAAGAGCATCGTCCACCTGCGACTCAATGTTCTCCACTGGTGTCGTTAATACAGACCAACTTTATCTTCCCACAGCCTTTGAGATACCAGTTATTTGAAAAAGAAAAAAAACCTCAATGATTCCAATTAGTTCCCTAATATTAGACATGAATATATATATATATACCATATTTTGACACCCAATAGCCGGTTTTTTCCCCGTGCTGGGGTCGTTAAAAATCAATTCATTCATTCCTTTGACCTCAATCATCAGACAGTCTCCTGCTATGCAAGAGTTTAGTTACGAACAAAAAAGGCAAAACCATTTTACTTTCATGTTAAATTTTATTTCTTGCTGTATTATATATAGACTATGTCTTCAAATGCTATAACCAAGAGCTTACATCTTTTTCAACAATTTATGTGATCAACGAGAAATAAAATAAAGAGACATCTTAACATTTGATCTTTTAAATGAAATTCATGAAGTAAACAAATACATAAGGTAGTTATGAAAAAGCTCAAATATGCCAGTCGACAATCAGTGTTCATTTTACTTCAAATGCTCGTATTCTTCTGCACATCGGTTATCCAATAAGTTCCCTTTTATCCATAGCTGCTATCATCGCCAAACAGCAAAATACACTTTAATATTGATACATTTTACTGTACATGTATAACCGAAGTTTGTCGAATGACGACAATTTGGTTGGAAATCAACCAAAGAAAAACTTACATGGCAAGTAAGCCATATATATTATGTGTATAAACTCAGTTACCATGTCGAACAGTCATTGCACATGTATAAATAATGCCAAGATAATCAATATGTGGTAACGTTTGTATCAACTGTGCATTTGATTATTACCCCAGCTGTCGTTAGTAAAATTAAATCACAGAATGGCAATTGGATATTTTGGGATAGATTTAACATTTGGTGATAACTGTATAACAGATATAGAGTTTATGAAGGCAATATTTATGTTGTGTGTTAATAAATGGTGCTAAATTACTGTATGGCTATTCTGTCTTTAATTAATAATCATGACCCAAGCCAATGTAGTTATTTATCTACGAATTGAAAAAAGAAAATGTTTGTTTACGGAATATTTGATATGCTGTTTGATATGAACTGTAGATATTGTATTTGAAGAGCGATAAGAAAATAATGATAGTTTGACACATTTTATATCAATTTATCTATCCTAAAACCGATTGATCACCGAGATAAAAAGCACCCAGTGCCATCTTTTAACAGATAACATTGGAGCACTTTGATTAACAATCAACGGTTATTGGATGTCGAACACATGTACGGTCTCAGGAAAGACCTGCTCCTGCCACAAAGGCAACTCTTTTATGTGCACCACAGTCTTTGATGGACCAGTTGTGAATCACTGGTTGGAATTGGAAATAACCCAACTTGTCGACTGAGGCGGATAGATCCTTCAATCTCTCAAACTGCTGAGACACTATAAAGTTTTTGAGGAATAGTGCAGTATCAATAAAAATAATTTAATATATATAAAATAATAGAACGAACTTGCAAATTCCTTTCTTCTCACGACAAACCAAATCGCATTTCTAGACCCACAAACTGGACTTTTCACAAATGGAGGAAATTACACATGACAAAGTTTTCTCTTGAAAATAATAAATGCAAGCAGTGAATACTAGTGACAGTCATTTTGAGCTTTTATTGACAATCTTTATCATATTTCCAAATAATTATGATTGTTAATTTTGAGAATAAAGTGATTTTCATATTTCAGTACCGTAATCAAAACAAACAGTACGAGTGTGAGATGTAGGGCAAACTTTTTGTGTGAAGCATCTCTAAAACAATTACTTTAAAAATACATTTTTTAGAAGGTATATTACATGTAATTATAATGAATCTTTTTGGATATAATATTTGCCTTTACTCATGGACATCAAAAAAAATTAAAGTTCATATCCCAGTACCATAAATTCTAATTTAATTATTTTTGGTGAAATAATTTTGGGTACTTTCCTAGTGTTCTAATCTAGCATTTTTAAAAGAATCTTCTCTTTTTGAAGTCTTGTCTCACTCTATTAGTCAACAGGTCTGCACTTGTGTCGTACACAGTGTATAATATACACCATATCACTAATATTTCTAATCATTATAACGGTTTGAACATTTCAATTCATGTAAATCCTATTCACCAAGAACTTAGTCTGAATAAAATCAGATCCAACATTCTCAGACAGCAGACTATAGGTAGCAAATGATCGATCCGATTTTAATCAGATTGCCAAGAACTCTGTACATAAACCTAAATTTACTGTTGAATCAAAGGCTGTGTTGTGCTATCATGTCCAAGGAAAGTACATATAAAAGATTGCTGCTACTAAATTAAAAAGAACAGTATGTAGCATAAACAGACCATGTGCCGAAAGCTCTGCTTGTTTGACATCAAACAGCCAATGATTAATTAATTAATGTGCTCAAATTGTGTCTTAAGAAAAAATGTTCTCGCACACTTGTAATGTCTCGAAGCATAACAGAACCGACATATTGAATTAAAAAACCCACGACAGGTTCTCTTTGACCAATTTGGGACTATAACATTGATCTGGTTTCGATTTATGGATTTGAGACATCAGCTTAGAGAAAGTGCACTCAACCACTGCATATCGTTTTTCTGCTTTGGGAATTCTTTGATCGAAATTACCCAAATGTTCTAATTACACATGGCATAATATATAGAGGATACTCCCCGAGTGTCTTGTGATATCATAATTTATCAGTACGAGTTGATAAAAGTATAAAATCTGAGACTAGCCAAGGATTTATCAATCATTATCATTCTGTCTAATTGTGATAATTACTTATATAAATTAAATGAAAATAGACACCATTGCAATGTTTGACCCAAAGGCATAATATAACAGTGGCGAAAAAGTTAGGACATCATGTTTAGAACTGTCTGGTTTCTTGGTAACGAGCTTGAAAAACAGTCTATAGAACAATCAAGAAGTGATAACTTCTCCTACAGAGATAACGTGAAATATTATAAATTATATTAACAGCGATATCTCCTGCAAAAGCCTCTAAAGAATGATAAGTTATTTTACACTATAGAACTTAATTGGCACCATACAGTGATAAACAGCACCTCTTGAAAAAGAAAAACGCATGGAATATAGACAGTTTTATAGAATAAAGCCTAGACAATGATTGAGAATAAAGCATCAACATAATACACACACATAATGAGTGATGAAAACGAATAAAATAAATTGTACAAATACTCAGTGACTAGCACCCCCAAAAATAGTCGTCAACAATGATGATGGATTCAAAAATATACAATTATTGCCAATTATAATACATAAACTCACATGACTCACTGTAAGGGCATACAGTGTACGTAGGCCTCCCAAAAACATTCATTGTTTACGGTTTCTTCGTGAACAAAATTAGCATAGTTAGGTCAGAATGGTTTTGCTCTTTTGTGGGTGGGGAGGGAAGAGGGCGGGGGGGACTAATCTCTTCTGATAAATTTTGCCTCCGAAAATAATCCAAAAATGCTTACACTAAAACAAATCATTAGGTCCCCCACATGGACCCGTTGTTATTTTCCGTTCCAACCAGTGATCCACGACTGGTCTATCAAAGGCTGTGGTGTGTGCTATCCTGTATGGGAAAGTGCACATAAAATATCCCTTGCTGTTATGCGAAAGAGTAGCCTATGTGGCAGCGGGGTGTTTCCTCTGTGTCCAAGTGTCGATATAACGGTGCGTTTGACATCCAATAACAGCTGATTTATAATCAATGTGTTCCAGTGGTATCATTAAACAAACAAACTTTATCTTTTTAAGTCCTCCACACCTCCCCACACAAAACAATGAATCGATCAAGGAACCGTAAACAAGAAAAACATTTTTTTGCCTCACAGCCGTACCAATATTTATAACAATAAAAATGTCCAATACATCACAGTTTTCTGGTACAAGTACCAGTAATAAAATAACATGATTCTATATCTCTCAAAATTCCAAAAAATATCAAATATGATATTTTTTAAAATGCATCTCACCTGCCTAGAATATGCAGTACCTAATTATTTTGTCATTCAAGGTCTCATAAATATAACAATGTACATGTATTAACATGGCATGCAGGGTAACAAATCTGCTGTAACTTTTACTAAAAAGGTTCAAGTTTGGTCATGCTGTAATTTTAAGTAACTAATATTTCAATTTAAACATGTTCAAAATAACGGTCATTTTGTCTTTTTTTAATACTTAAAATATGAAAATGTTATATATGTACATGAACTTCGGAAACAACAGTTTCTAATGGAAATCGTTTGCCCCATTAAGAAACTTTGAATTTATGTTTTATGGAACTTTTCTTAACCAATGAATATTTTTCCACTAATGAATATTTTTTGTGATCACAATGAAACCACAGCTCCATTCCCAAGAACCATACCCTTTTAATAGAATTAACGTACCAAATTAATTTAATTAGGTGTAGAATTTTACTGCAAGAAAGTGGTCACTTGCACTCAATTAAGTTGACATAAAAGGAAATTGCACAAATTATGCTTTTAAAATGCAACTACAATGCATTAGTGTAGGAAGATGAAAAAATATGAGAGAAGTTGACAGCGGAGGGAAATTGTGCAAACAAATTTGAAAATTATATTCTCTAAACACATTCTTGCCAAAACATCTAAAAGTGTAGGTGGGGTTCGGGGTTTCATGTGTTGGTGGGCATGTGCTCTTCCTATATCGCTAATGTATATTACTGAAACATTGGTAATATTCGTGTGTCTGTAATTTTCATGTTTGTAATTTAACATCAGAAATTAAAATCACACAAAGTCACTAGTAATGATATGTATTGAAAAATACAATAATTTCTATTTTGCAACGTTAAAATTGAATATTGCGATTTAAAATGTATTTTTTTATATCGCAAAAAAATACTATCGCAAATATTACCCATTTTATAGTATTTTAGTGTTGTTCATTGTCAAGACTTTTATCAATACGATCTATTTTTATCCATAAAGAATAGATAACTACGGTATGTTTGTAGAAAAAAAGACACTTTTATAAATTAGGACAAGATTACTTATGTGAAACGATGTAACAGATAAAATAATATAGAACACAACAATAACAAGTACGATTCGAATAGAGAGAGCAATCTGGTTTATTCTCTCAATCCGATCATACTTTAAAAGATCCTTTCGATGGAGATAGGACTTTTGAAAAAATAATACTTCAAAGATTCAATACAAATGCACAGAGAAAAATAAATAGCGCTACATAACCAACCACTCTCTTTGACAAGAATGAGTTGCTAGCATGTTAAACATAATAGATTGCTTTTACAAAAACATAATGAAGTCAAGTACAAATGTACACTTCTCTGCAGTACTATAAAAGCTTTTTACAAAATGGTTTGTTTACAAACATGAAAGTTCAAATTCTAATAAATAAATGATAATTAAACTAATTGTTTTGCAAAATGTTTTATTATATTATCCCCTAATTTTTACATGAGAATATTAAAAAAAAAATCTGAATAAGATTATTCTTAAACAGTGTTTTGTTTTTATATTTAAGAAATTCAAAAGTTAAGAATGAAAAAAGTACTTCATGGCTATTTTCAAACACCATTCTGGAAGTTTTAAAGATAAACCAAAATTTTCTAAAAATTATCTCAAATACATGTACTACATTTATAGCATAACTTGTACCATTGACATACTGAATATCATTTCAGCTAATTATGAAAATTACTTTATCAGTTACTGGAGTTGTCAATAATTGTTATTTGTAGAGTACGGCTAACCATTAAAACATTTAAAAATATTATTAAAACTTCTTGAGGAGTTAAGACGAATAAAAAGCAAAACATAACAAATTGCCGTAAAAGAACGTTGTTCATGGGAATTCCATATGTCAAAAAAAATTCTTTCCAAAACTGTCCGAAAAGACACTCACTCAGAAGTAATCAAAATATATGAGAAAAAGTGAAAACAAATCATGTCAATGGATTTTAATTAACCACCCATTACATTGCAAGGTTTGAAACATAATAATAAAAATAGATCCAAGCGAACGATACATAGTGGAAAGGGGGATGACCGTCAAAGATGGTTCACACCCATTTCATGTGCAAGTTCAAAAAATGTCTCTGAAACTGGCAGAAAATGTAAACAATACATACCCACTGGTATTGAAATGTGGATAATTATAAGTATCAAACAGCATTGAACCACAATCACAATCCAAATTTATAACATTATCTGCAGAAGGAATAAACGTTACATAATAAATCATTAAAATACCTCTATCAAAAATTGTCAAAAAGTAGTTAAAATACTGCTGTCTGTCAACAAATTTGGTTAATAGTGATTGGATATGTCAATTTAATAATGTCTGCACAAGGGGAAACAATCTAGAATGGAAAGGGGAGATATTTGATCAATGATTGCACATGACAAACCACAGTTAAGAACTTCAGTTTACTGGCAAGTTTGAAAATTATCAATCGAAAACTGTCTGATGAGTGACACATATATGCTTAAGGAGTGCAAGATAAATAGGAAGATAACTAAAACCTTAAAAAATGATTGAACCTTAATGGTATTATAACCTTCGTATAGATGCACAATATATAAAGTGGGATGAGGGTGGACACTCATATTACTTTGTAGGTCATGCTTTAAACAATATTAGTCATCAATTGTCTTATGCTAATATCAGATGCACAAGTAAACAATAGTTAGTGAAATGTGGAGACAAGTATATAATACTGTTCAAAATTAATTATTTGACTTTGGTTCATAGGCTTTGCATCTGCCGAGGTTAAGTTTAAACATATTTCAAGAAAATTGGTCAAGAGAGGCACAATAAACAATAAAACAATGAAGATGAATAAAGGAGGCAACTACCACAAATTATGCAAATTGGTTATTGAGGACATTGGTTTTCTTTAAATATACAGTATTCGTTTTATCAAAATGCATTTATAATACATAAAACTATATTTGTAAATGACAAAGCTGTCAGAACGCAAATGGTGAGACATCTAACACCAGAACACAAATGTTGAGACCAAACAAATTTGAAAAGTTTTATAATGTATACTGCCCCAAACAACTGCATATAAAAATGTCACATATCTTATGAATGTAATTGAATAGAATTATGATATTAAAATGTGGACTGTGAAGAAATGTATACAACATTTCAACAATCATATCTTGTCTTGACGGTCTGTATTTGTATACTTATTGTGAAAATCATTAATTTTGTTTATAGTATTGCATACACCCGGTATGCAGCCACCATACAACATCAGGATGTACATTTAAATGAATGGATCCATGTTTTGGAATCAAAATTGCTGATGCGCTACTACAATATTATACATAAAACTTCTGCAAATATTTTATCTCCCAGATACAACAAAATATGTGATATTATGCAGGAGATATTTTATGAATCCATTACTTGAGCATTGAAAATTTGCATATACAACATGTACATGTATATGCATCTAAAGATTCAACAGCAATGCAAAGCTGCTATTGAAGTTTCATTCCTTACATAGTCAACAACTGGTATACATAAAATTTAAAGTCTACCATGGTGAAATTATTAGCATCTGTTTTGATAAAATCATTTAATATACAAACTGGATTTCGGGCATAGAAAGTCAAATATTTCATAACAAGTTAAACAATTATGTTAAAGTAAAACCCATTTGATAATGACATGAATGCAGAACATTATTTAGTCTAGCAAAAGAGTAGGTGATATGTATGTACATGTATTATTGTCTCAAATATAACTAAAATGTTTTTAGGGCCCTACCAAACAATTGGTCAAGATATTAAATTCCCACCCAACCAGATATAAATATCAATTAGTAAAACAGATTTTACAATCAATAAAAAGTCAAACTCATTTAAAAAAAAAGCATAATAACTACAATTGAAATTACCAATTGTAGATTAGAGGTGTAACGATATGGGATTATGATACAATATGTATCCCGATATGAGGGTTACAATGCGATATTTAACTTTTGACAGCAAACTAGGTTATGAAACATGATAACTTTATTCAAGTGTTCACCATCACGATACATACTTAGTTACGTTGTTTGTATTGTCACCGTACAGATATCAGTATGGTTTTTGTCAACAAATGGTAAAATAAAAAAAAAAATGCTTTTTTTAATGCAAACATTTATATATCATATGTGGTGTATTACCACTGTCTTGAATCGATGTATCGTATTATGGACCTCATATCGCGATACGATAATGTATCACCATATCGTTACAGTTCTCCTGTAGATATATATATAAACACATATTACCGGTAATGAGTTTCTGACTGAATCTAATTAAAGGTTTACATTTAAAAAATATTAAAACATGATTTTTTATTGTATAAACTACAAGCCTCTCATAAAAACTACCACACATAATGCTTGCTGTCCATCATCATGTTGTTATTTTAATTTATTTACCTTGCTAAATCCAATTAAAGACCCTCAATTACCAATACTGGTGCCAAACGTTTCCGCTCTGCTGTATCTGAACACAATAGCAGTTTCCACAGAAGTTTTCAAACTATTTGGCTGCATGTTGTTAATTGTGCAAAGTAAAACAGCCAATTTTATGTTATACAATAACACTTTGTCATTTCAGTAAATGTTTATTATCATATAATAAATGTATGCAATAAGTGTTCTAAGATATTAGCCGGGATTGGACAGGGTGCTAAGATATTAGCCGGGATTGGACAGGGTGCTAAGATATTAGCCGGGATTGGACAGGGTGCTAAGATATTAGTAGGTCACTTCTAATGAGAAAAGAAATCAATTTATGGGGGCACATACAATTTACTCGAAATTAGATATGTATCTGCTTGCTGTCAATGGAGTTGCAGCAATTATATAGATACACAAGGACAGTATTTTCTCATCTGTTATATGCAAATGAATTTACGTGCCAAAATGGTGAGTAATTCTATTTTAGGTTCAAGCATGCTGTCCTGAGTATGCAGTCCAGCTGCCTCGACTGCATTTGATCATTTTCAGTTTAGTATATGTTTGACAAACAAAAGAAAACTGATTACAGTGATCGCACAGAAAACATATTCCCGTATCTCGGTTTTTTTCTGAATGAGCAAGCAAGTGGATTGTTGTGGATTTGGAATGGTGAGAGCCCACTGTTAACGAAAAACTAAATTCTACTAAACAGATATTCAATTGATTGCCTGGGACCCCGATTAGACTTGAACACAAAGTAGAGTCATTTAAACATGTTTGACCATTGTTAAAATATAATTGGCCTAGTAAACTTTAAAAGTCGAAATAATCATCTACGGTCTTGCACTATATTTAACAATCTTTGATTACAGATATATTTAGTGTATAACAGGGGTTCTAGAAATTTGAAGTAATCTACTAGCCCTGTGCTAGTGGTTTCTAAATTCACTAGCCCTGATTGAAATTTCACTAACTCATATTTAAGACTATATTTTAACAAACCTAAACAAAGTAACCCAGTGTAATTTCATCTGACCAATCCAATTGTCCGTATGGTATGAGTGCAGCTTTGTTTCAATTGACCAATCCAATTGTCCGTTTGATAGAAGATAAAAGTATTTGCCATTTTGATAAAAGAAACCGTAACTGGTTACCATGTCTTACATTCTGAGCCTCATAAAACGAATGCAAATTTCAGGTTTTGTATTGTCTTTAAAACATTCTGAGCCTCATCAAACGAATGCAAATTTCAGGTTTTGTTTTGTCATTAAATCATATTCTTGACCTTTTCACACACGGTAATGATATTACATCAGGTTGGTTGTATTGCATTAAATTATGAAGTCGATTCTATTCAGCATGTCTCCGCTTCGCAGGGCGACTGTTTGAGCCTCTGATTCAACAAGATGCAGTTAACACTAGACTGGCATCCAGTCAGCTGCCAAAAGCCTTCGAGCCAGGGAGTGGATATCTCTGAGAATCAATAAATTATGCATCTACTATGATACAACAGCGTGTGTCCTATGTACACTGCTATCGAATACGTGATTGACTAGGAGAACTGCCGGCCATTCCGTCTGTTGCGGCAGTGTCGTTGCTTCCACCATCTTGTGCTGAAAAAATAAGGATGAACATTAACAGTCATAGCCATTAGGCTGTCATGTTTACAAAATTCACTAAACAAGAAACGGGATAATGATAGTTCCCTTAAGAATTGAATTGAATTCATTCTTAACGACACCCCAGCACAAAAAAAGACATTGGGTGTCAAAATATAGTACCGCTATATATACTGTATATATGATATAAAAAAAATGTATAAAAGGTAGTGTATAGTGATGATATATAAATAATCTATAGTAAAATCCACAAACAATATTTAGTGTACATTGCTATGTTGTAGTACATAAAATATATCACAGATTTTAGTTTTAAAACTTGCCAAAAAATTGTGATTCTTTCAGAAACGTTAAAACCTGTTGTCATTCAAATTTGCTTACAATCAAGAGTTGGAAAACATGTTAACGTTAAAATTGCCGTGGAAAATGCTGTTGACATTTTCTTAATCGCAGGGGTTGCTTCTTCGACATTAAACATGCACAAGTTCTCAATTAAATATACAAACTTAAACAATATTATTATTTCAATGGTAGATGTTTAGGTACGTCTTACTAACACAAACAATTTACACATGGCAACACTCACCAGTATGGTTTTGCATAGTTTTCTGTCTTTCTCTCAATTCATACTCCATTACTTCATTGTATATCAAACCTGAAAATCACACATTTCAATATTAACTTAACAAATTATCAGTTTATCAAAGAACTGTCATTTCAACTATATCAATAGCGTACAAGGGTACATACAAATATATTAACCTCTCGTCCTGCTTCTACAACATACAATCAAATTTAATCTTTATCTCACATAAGTTTTTAAAAAATTTGCACATAATTTAATCTCTTGCAGATGTATCCTGTATGACATAATGAATAATTATGTAAATGGACTATGTACAGAGTTTTAAAAATTGTGATAGGAAAGTAACTGATACACTCATCTATGCAAGTCAAGTCTATTTGTCCATCATTACTCCATTCAATGCTTTGGCACATATTTCCTCATAGATGGAGGCAGCCATGTTGCTTTTCTGACAAATGGTAAACATATTTTTATTGGTTAGCGCCGACATATTTCAAGAGACAAATTCTCTGTTTGAAACCTATTATGAATAGATGGCGCAAAAATCAAAACGAATTATGTGCCCATGTATGCCAAGGTGTACAATGGAGTAACAACAGCGAAGTAGCCTTAAATAGCCTTAACTTGCAAAGATGTGATGGACCCCAATATTGTCAATATTATTCTTCACGAGTATATCTTTTAAATGTCTACCTTTCCACTCTTCTACTGAATGTTCTTTTTCATCAACTGAATGATCGTATGGTTGTGGTGCAGGCTGAAAAATACAAATAGACTCATTTATAACCAATAAGCTTCACTCCACATCAAAAATGTTTCTCTTAAAATATAGTACCTACCAGCTTTAAGCCCAAAGCGTTAACCACTACACCATGGAGGTCAGTATCAGATTGGCAGCCAGTATCAGATCGGTTGCCCTACTGGATTTATGAGAAATGATGAAGGGAGGTAAATCAGATAACATTGACTTTCACATATTGGAATACTTGTGCTCATATTTATAAAATGATGCCTCAAGCATGTTCTTCAAATGCCTCAACTCCATTTCTCATCCCGAAAGCAACCAGATGCTGACACGTACATAGACTGACTACACATTTTATCTTCCACTATGTTACCTGTATAAACTTTACTATACGACAACCAACTTCTGCAAACTTACCGCATTGACCTCGCCATCGTCGTACCATACATTGATGTATGCATGCATCAACGCATCGTCCACAGATATCCTCCGCTCAGGGTCCACCACCAGCATCTTAGACAACAGATCGCGAGCCATACTGGCCCGGAGACCTTGGTGCTCTGTGCTGTCGGGTGGAAACAAGACGTCTGGAAAGAGTTTGTCGAATGATGAGCCTGCATGCTTTGGTCGGTTTTCCACGTAATTTCTCACTGTCGGCTGTAATCTCTGCATAAAATCATGTCTCGGCGTCCCCAACTGTTCAATGATTTTGTTCCATTGATCTATATCTGAGCTTGTGCTAAGGTAATATTTCTCACAGTTAGAGTATTACAGTATTTAAATTGTATGTTAATCATTGTCAGAAATTATTTTAAATCTTGCAATAAGTTTATAATTTAAAACCTTGCCATCACTTTATAATTTAAAACCTTGCCATAACTTTATTATTTAAAACCTTGCAACAACTTTAAAAGTTTGTTTAACGATACTACTGGAACACATTGATTATTAATCAGCAGTTATTAGATGTCAGACGAACGGTTATATTGAAACTTGGTCATAGAGGAAACCTGCTGCCTCCAGGCTACTCTTCTTTCGATAACAGCAAGGGATCTTTTATGTGAACTTTCCCAGACAGGATAGCACACACCACGGTCTTTGATAGACCAGTCATGGATCACTGGTTATATTTTAGAGTTACAACATAGACTGAAATGTAGAGTACTATAAAGTGTAATCCTGGCAAATCTTGTGATTGTAAATAGAAAAGGATACGGTCACTCCCAGGAAACATGACTGTGCCCCGTATCAATTCTGCCATTATGCAACCAACTGACCAGATATCAACTGAAATTAAAGTCACACTGCATATTTAAAACTTCAATCAATGACTTCGAATACAATTCAATAATACTAAAATAATTTAGATTTTAAAATGAAGCCAAATTCACTAACAATTTAAAGTAAGTACATGTATTCTTTAACGAGTGTACCCAATCATTAGTACAAGACAGAGCCTGTAAAAAACTGAGTTTTAAGTAATTATTTATGCAGATTATTGCAGGTATGACTTAGTAGATGAAAAGTTTTAAAACACTGTTGTCTCTCCTATGAAATTAGAAAATAAAATGTACTTACATGTACAATATTCTAAAAGAACAGTGACAATATATTTCCTTCAATAAATTAATGCTTTAACCAGATGAAACCGGGCTATATTTCTGAACCTATAAATTTGATGCTAAAACACCACGATACATTTTCCTTAAAAATAACCACAATTAAGTACATACTACATTATAAAAATGACTACATGTTCGTACCGTTGGCCTGGTAACCCATACCGAGAATAACCTCTGGAGCTCGGTAGTATCTCGTCACGACGTACGGCGTCATCATGAACCCTGTACCGGCCGTCCTCGCCAGACCAAAATCCAATATTTTTAATGTACAGTCAGATTTTACAACAATATTGCTTGGTTTAAGATCCTGAAAATAAATGCGTATCATTTTGTAAGAATAAATCATCGAGACAAAATATAATCAGACCAAACATACCCATGAAAATGCATGTCATAATGTAAATATTAACACAGAAAATCATATCAGAAATTCAAATTCTGAATAAAAAAAGTAAAGTTTGTTTTATTTAACGACGCCACTAGAAACACATCGATTATAAATTGGACGTCGGACGCATGGTTATATTGACACATGGTCACAAACAGCAAGTGGTCTTTTATGTGCACTATCCAATAGACAGAATAGCACACAACACGGAATTTGGCTGGAACGGAAAATAGCCCATTAAAATGTTTAGCACTGTGGAGGATCGATATCTCGACCCATCCCGCCACAGGCGAACATTCTACCTCTGAGCTATGTCCCGCTCCCAAATTCTGAATCAAATACAAAAATATATTATATGCATGTTTATTTTTGCTTGTGTTTTCAATAATAATCTGCTACAATTATTTCAGTTTTAACCAATTGCAGGCCTGTGAAAATTGAAAATTTGCGGAACCTATTTATGGGTTATGCCAAAATATTTTGCGTAACCCCGTTTCATTTTGCGTAACCCATTACAAAATATGTTGCTAAATATGTAGTGACACTATAAACAGTAGCTAGATATATAATTATCATGTTGTAGTAATATGTTGCCATGTTGAATTTGGATCATAATGCATACAGTGATACTGATTTAAAAAAAAAAATTTCACAAAAAAATAAATTAAAAAAAACAAAAACATTTTGGGCAGGAACTAAAAATGGGTTCCGCAAAACAACAATTACACGAACGACGCGCGAACCAAACGATCGTTCTCGAGGTTCGATAGGTTCTACGGATCTGCCTTAGGGTCAATACTCCTCAGTGGACCCGTTGGGTTATTTCCCATTCCAACAGGTGATCGATCCATGACTGGTACACCAAAGGACGTCATGTGTGCTATGATCCCATCTGTGGGAAAGTGCATATAAAATATACCTTGCTGTTATTAGAAGAGTAGCCTACATGTATGTGGTGACAGCAGGTTTCCTCTGTGACTAAGCGTCCATATACAGCCACGACAGACGTGCTTGAACAATAACTGGATAAAATTTTATAACTAGTATTAATCAGCAGGTTTTCTCTATCATACTACATGTAACACTAACTTCTGTCCTGCAGGCAGTCGAGGAAACTGGACCGTGTATCCAGGACATATGTGCTTGAACATTCATTGAATATAACAGGGTATAATGTTATGTCACTGAACCAAAAATATTTTACTACATTTTTTGGGGAACTTTTTTTGGGGGGATTTTATTTTTTAAATTGGGAACTCCCCTTACCAAATTGCATGGTAGATTAAACCCTGTATAAGAACGTAGATATGCTATCACTAGAAATAATGAGCAGGTTTCCTTTCCCATACTAACACTAACTTCTGTCCTGGGCAGACAGTGGAGGCAACTCGTCGGCATACCCATAACAGACGATCTTCAACCTTAATTGGATATAAGCCTGTAAATAAGTTATAACTAACTACATGTAACCAAACGAGAAAAATACTATAATTGGGACATCAGGATTCAGGTGGTTGCAAGGGAAGACCTAAAACTTGGGCTTTCATTCCGTGTTGTGTGCTATTCTGTCTATGGGATAATGCACATAAAAGATCCCTTGCTGTTTTTCGGTGAGAGTAGCCCATGAAGCGGCGACAGCGGGTTTCCTCTGTGTCAATATAACCATGCGTCTGACGTCCAATAACCGCTGATTTATAACACTAACGTCTGTCTTGGACAGGCAGTCAAGGCAACTCGTAAGCATACCCATGACAGACATGCTTCAACCTTAATTGGATATAAGCCCGTAAATAAGTTATAACTAACTAACCACATGAGAAAAATACTATAATTGAGACATCAGGTGGTTACAAGGGAAGACCTAAAACTCGGACTTTCATTCACGAGGACTCCCATGATGTAGAAGAATTCATCCAATTACTGCATGCAAATAAGACAAACAAAGTTCTGCCCCGGGCTATGCGTGTTATGCAACAGGCAATTAGATGGGATACTTTTCAAATTACCAATGTTTCCACAACCAACACACTTATTTACTCTTGTATAAATAACTCCCACCGCTGCCCTGTTAAGTTCATTAAAGCTGGCAAAGAGATAACCGTGGAAACAGATAATTATATTAACATTTCATATGCACTGCAGACCTACCAGCCTCCTTGGCACAGTGGTTAATGCATCGGCCTTAAGACTGGAAGGTATGGCAGGCTTCAAAATGACCTGGGTTCGCATAGCAAAAGCGATGGGAAATCTTGCGATCGCGATGCAATATTATTACTCATTTTATAAAAGTGCAAATCAAATTCCAGTAGTTTCTTTTCAATTGCCCATCCAGTAAAAAAAAACTGCTAATGATAATCACAATTTATTAACAAATTTCACCCTCTATTAGGTTAGAATCCATTTCGTGTCATATCAGATTTTTAATCCCAGTACTGACTCCGACCCAGAGTGAGTGCTCCGCAAGGCTCAATAGGTAGGTGTAATACCACTTAATTACACTGACCACAACTGGTTCAAGAAAGGCTGTGGTATGTACAATTATGTCTGTGCAAAAGTGCATATAAAGATCTCTTGCTAATTATAAAGTAGTAGTAGCGGGTTTCCTCTCTCATACTAACTCTAACTTCTGTCCTGGACAGGCAGTCGGACTGTGTGACCATGACAGGCGTGCTTCAGCCTCAATTGGATATAAGCGCGTAAATAAGTTATAACTAACTAAAATTATTACTCACTATATAACAGGTGGTATGTATCTTTGAACAATGTGACAACAAATTCCACGTTAATTCGAACACAATACTTTCAAGAAGAATCTTTTTTAAATCATTATTTCTATAACTCAACCAATTTAAACATCCGTCAAAGTATTAACTTACTTACAGTTTCCATGTCGCTTCCAAGACATTTAGAGTTATCCATCCATACTAAGACATGCCAGAAAGCGTTCTGGCATCTCGCTACCTAGCTTCTCTTTTTTTTTTAAAGACAAAATAACCACAGAACACCTGGCAAATTAGCAGACGTCTTTTTTTAACTCCAAACCCAAGCAATAAAATATCCATCAAAATAGTTCCCCATCAGCCCGAGATGAAAACATGGAGAACGAAACATGGAGAATACGGGCAGAATGAGTTAAAGCCCCCGCAACAATGGAGGCTTCATTGAGACAGACATTCTCCACATAGTAACCAGGACTTCCTCAAATAAAATCCAATCAATATTCTTGTAAACAAAGCTGGTTTCAGTCTGGTGTTCTGTGTTGGCGGATCTGTATGTGTGTCTGTGTGTTATAAAAGGGTCTGGTCTGGTTTGTAATATTATAGGGTCACAGACTGACAGATGGGTTTAATCCTTTTGACTGTGCAGACTATCAGGGGCGGTATTTATCAAGCGACTTAACCTTTAGACTACCGAATTATTTTTACAGACATTTCCCTTCTGTACCAGATTAATTTGGAAAAAAATACCAGTGTCAAAGGGAACGAATTTTTATCACGTATAATGACTAGAAAAT
>JAULBR010147482.1:0-17528 GCA_032355825.1 Melanodrymia aurantiaca | reverse complement strand
AATCCCATATGCCACGAATGGGATTCGAACCCAGTACCTACCAGCCTGAAGTCCATAGCGTTAACCACTGCACCACGTAGACAGGTTTTTCCGAGTTGTAAACTCATACATTTTATACGATTTGTTTGTGTTCAAGTGACATTTATTGTGTTAGTGGACACCTTTTTTTTTTGCACTATATTTTATCATTTTTACCATATTTTGACATCCAATAGATGATGTCTTTTTTCGTGCTGGGGTATTGTAAAATTGCAATTCATTCATTATTTCACATATTCATGTGCTCTCAGAAATAATAATCATCCTTGTGTGAAAATAATCTCTGAATAACATAATCCATTATAATATCAATAATATTAATATTATTATGCAATACCAGCTGTGCATGTAATACCAGACTTTAATCCGTCGAACAGTTCAAAGAAAATATTGTTCCACCACTTTTTATATGTAAAGGTTGAAGTACTTTTTTCCTCTTCCAAATTTCTGGGTCTCCTACATGTACGTGTATATCATGTTTTCACGAATGGGAAATACCTGCCATTGCTGTTTTTACAATGTTCCAACACCCATTGAGAGTTGCACTTTTAGCGCTCTTGACCTGTGTGCAGCAAGTCACCGAGCACAAAGGGCAAGCAATCCAATCTGTGTCAGTGTTCCTGTAAGAGTTACATCCCTTAAATAAGCTTTCATTGATTACTAATTTTAATAATCACCAAATGTGGCACACTTAGACAACTCATCGTTGAACATGGCCCACCATGAAAGTGCCATTTTAGACCATCGAATGCTGTTCTTTATTGGACCTCACTAATACACGTACAGCCTTCGAAATGCAGATAATTTTGTGACAGATTATTTCGAAAATTTTGAAAAAAGAAAACCCACTGAAATAAACCATAATTATTATATTGAATGGCAACATTCAGAACACTGCATTCAATTATCAGGAATTGACCTTGGAGTTCTGAGTAGTACAGAAAAAAATGTGATAAATTGTGTTGCAAATCCATTTTGAAAAAGCTTTTGTGGCCACATTACCGATTGCCACTGCAAATTTTGTGGACTGCTAAATAACACTATCTGCACAGCTGCATACATGTACATGTATGTATTTTAATTATGATTAAAACTCATATTGGGACACATGTGACTAACTTGTGAGCACTGAGAAATACATAAAATAGTTTGTAAATATCTTCCTCCTTTCTTTCAGGAAAGCCAGCCATTTCTCACAGGGATATTAAAACCAAAAATATCTTAGTGAAGAAAAATGGAACTTGCTGCATAGCGGATTTGGGACTGGCTGTGAGATACATTAGGTGAGAACTCTTTGGTGTATGAGATTAATTAACTAATTTTCAAGTCTTGAGGGGAAATTGAATTATCATCAGACACAGAATATCTCTGTCTATGTTGTGTATGAATTGGTTACCAAAACATGATTTTAAATAGTTTGAACACTTCTAAGGAGATGCAGCAGAGTGGAAACATTTGGCACCAAACTTTGTAATTATGAGACTTTAATGTTGGTGAATTTTTATATAAAAAACAATGAGCAGAGTGAATGTATCCCCCTCCTGGATACAGCTGAAACACCTCAGCTGATTCTCTGGTGACCGCCAGTACCCAGGGTGGGGGTGCCAAAACCTCAGTGGAAAGAAATGGGCACCTTAAAAAGGGTTATCGGACTGACAATGTTTTCAATTTCCAGTACTCTTAAGGGACATAACTGCTGGTTTGTAAATTATACCAGTACTAAGCAGAGTGATTGCCCTTTATTGCAAATATAATAGAATTCCTGACAGCATTTTGTTTTTCAATCAAACTAACACGAGTGGTTTATGTTTTCAGTGAATCCAACGAAGTAGACATTGCACCCAACACGAGATGTGGCACAAAGCGGTACATGGCCCCTGAAGTTCTGGAAGAGACTCTGAACAGAAACCATTTTGATGCATACAAACAAGCAGACATGTACGCGTTCGGTCTCGTCCTCTGGGAGGTGGCTCGCAGGTGTATCTTAGGAGGTACGTAAACCGTATTAGTTGCAGGGATAATTTTTATTTAATTTATAACTTATTTACATGCTTACACTAAATTACGGTTGAAGCACGTCTGTCATTGTCACAGTACTTAACTCAGTGTAAGAGTGTCTGCCTGAAGTTTGATAGATTGACGGATCGATCCTCCTCAGAGAACAGTTGGGTTATGTCCTGTCCAACCAATGATCCACGACTGGTCGATTAAAGGCTGTGGTGTGTGCTATCCTGTCTGTGGGAAAGTGCACATAAAAGATCCATTGCCATTATTTAGTATGGGTAGCCTATGTGGTGGTGGAAGCAGGTTTCCTATGTGATTATATAACTGAGTATTTGACATCCAATAACCGCTGATTGTAAATCAATGTGTTCCAGTTAAACAAACCAACAATACTTTTTTATACGGACCAAGTTTATTTTTATCTTTAATGTTTTTTTCCAGCCCATTGATGCAGGCCGCGTCACGTACCGTTTAGATAGCAGTTCTCTGAATTCAGATAAGTTCTTCATCAATACCCAGGGACAAGTGTACGTAAGGCGATCTCTTGTTGGACTAACTGGCGATCCATATGTGGTAAGGAAATTACAATCACCTCTATATTGTTTACAGGCACAAACAAATCTATGAATTTTTAACATCACCACTTCCCAAAAATAGCTGTCTAAAAATAATAATTTCCGGAAAAAATTTAACATACCATATGTAAAGAAGAGTAATATTTGACACTGTCCAAAACAATTTTGTTGTCATTTGTTGACATTTTGGTATTTTTAGTTACATTTTATTGTAAAATAGATATTATTCACGTGTCTCAAATTTATCATTTAACTGCAAAATTTACAATATCGCAAATAATTCCTAGCAATGATATCCACTAAAAAACGACAAAAATGGCCTTTTATCAACACAAAAATTACATATAGCAAGCTAATCGATTTTTGGAAATCGCAAACTTTTACAGGTGAAATTATTACCCGTGTTTATGGTTTTTTTTAAACAGCTTACAATACTAGCACAAGATAATTATCCAGATATCTGCGTAAGTCCACCGGCAACCCTTACGATCACAGTGTACAGAAATCAGTATCCACCCGAATTCCTCGAGGAACCGTACGAGATTACCATCGATAGCAACATTCCACGCCTTCAACAGTTCTTCCAAGTCAAAGCCAGGGATAACGATACAAGGGTATGTATTATTTCTTCCAAAGTAACTCAGAGGTAGAATGTCCGCCTGTTGCGGGATAGGTTGAGAGATCGATCCTCCACAGCACAAAACATTTTATGGGCTATTTTCCATTCCAGCCAGTGGTACATGACTGGTTTATCAAATTCTGTGGTGTGTGCTATCCTGTCTATGGGATAGTCCACATAAAAGACGCCTTGCTGTTTTTCGGTAAGAGTAGCCCATGAAGCGGCGACAGCAGGTTTCCTCCGAGACCATGTGTCAATATAACCATGCGTCTGACGTCCAATAACAGTTGATATATAATCGATGTGTTTCTAGTGGCGTCGTTAAATAAAACAAACTACTTTACTTTACATGTAGTCTGAATACTGTTCTTCTATCACGTCCAGTGTCTGGACTTACCTTACTTGTACGATTCACACAGGCAAATTAAATTATGGCAAGTCTTTGGAGCTTCAATTTGTGGAATGTTTGCTTATTGAGCTGTTGGTAAAGGGATCTATGAAATCATATTGGGCAAAAGACAGAATGCAATTCAAATTTCCTGAATCATTTCAAGATTAGCTTCTTAACAGTTTCGTTTCATTTGTAGGTAACCATATACTTTAAACCAATGCTATAGGCCTCTACACAAAGCTGTATGATAAAAGGGATTACCGGTACTTCAACTTTCCAATAACCAATTTTCTTTTGATGTTTAGCAACATTCTATCTGCTCCAGCGTATCGTGTTTACATATCAACTTCTGAAATACTTTAGGGCAAATTGTGGGTAGACTATTTTGGTACTTTTCGGATACCATTGTTTGGGCAGATGTAAAAAAACAACTGATTTAAATCATTTTATATCTTGTTGATTATTTTGGTAGTCCATAGTCCAAATGTCAGAACCAAATATTAATGCACTAAATTAAGTACTATGCAGTATAATTAATTCAACTTGTAATTTCACAATACAATTAGCTTCGGAAAAAGAAACCATGTACTGAATGCTCAAATTATATATTAGTTTGGTAAGAAGAGGCAAAGTTAGATTTATCAAGTGAAGCTTATTTTTTAATTAATTGCCAATTAGTTTGGTACCGTATCTCAAGAATGCATTCTAGATGAAATAGTTTTTCAAATACTTTATAAGTGTGCAGTTATTCATAATAATCCATTATTAAATAGTCTTTATCTTACACAAATTTACTATCAAGGGCTAAATGTATGCAATTCTAAGCTAATCTAATAATAAAATAATGTTCTGGTTTGCATTTATCTCGAAATGCCTACTTATATAATATACCTACTGAGATAGTTTTTTGAAACACCACAATTTACAAGACCTAGATAACACAATAATGCCTGAAAGAATCAGTTGTGTTTTCATCAAAAATAATGAATACAATATAAACATAATAAGAAAATCAATCAAAGTAACAAATGATTATGAGCTAGCATAGCTGCCCAAAAAATGCATAAATATGAAACAATAGTATATTTTAATATAATATGCTAATACAGACTACTCGTACTGTACATTGAGAAAAAAGCAATGTAAATGTAAATAATAACGTCTACACTAATCTATGATTAATGAACAATCTTGAAAAACAAAACAACTAGTAAAGCCTTACCAAACTGCAAGTAATTATAAGAAATCAATAACGAAGTACTGGACAAAGAGGAATGTACATAGTACTGGAAGAACAGTTCATAGGCACTTGAAAGATTTGAGCTCAAATAATAAATTATTTTATGATTAGCACCAAATGTATTGGCCGTGTTATGCATCTATATAATGAAAGTGTTTAAACAATCCAGAGTTTCTAATGGTCATATATTCAGTTTCTAGTGGTCATATATTCATAAGACTTTATGTTATTTGACACACCGTAAATATTAGATCACTACTTGGGTCTAGAATAGTACCCAAGTCTTGAATGGTACTCGGGGGAGGGTGTAAAAACTGCATCTGAAAAAAATAGAACCCTGGGTCTTTAATATAACCTTGGATCTTGACTAAACAACTGTCTGTTAAGTTGATGTTTGCGTTTCAAGCCGAACAACATAAACGAAAGTTATTTGTTTTGATACACAAACATGTCTCAAATAATAGAACCCGGGTCTTGAATATTACCTGGGTTTTGAGATGAATCCAGGCCAACCACGTATTTGAAAAAATAGAACACCCTTGATTGTATTAAAGTATCTATGGTAATGTAAAGCCAACTGTTTCATGTCCATAATTATTGATGTATGAAAACAGATAAATGTGTGCTTTACATGGATGTCATTTCCCGATGAAAAGTGGGGGGTAATTTTTGTGACAAATATTTTTGAGCAACCGCGGTTCACCCAGAACAGATTTCTTTATTGCATTCTGGTCACATGTATGGTATACATTACATTACTGCATGGTAATGTGTTATTTATACTAAAAAGTGGTGGGGAGGAGGAGGTGCATTCGGATGTTGGTTCCCCACCCCACCATTCCAAAATGTGGGGGGGTGGGTGGTTGGGGAACAAGTCCTCTGTCCCCCACCAAGTGACGCCCATGGTGCTTTACCATAGATAAAACATTTTGAAGAGTTTGTCCTTTATTGACATAATCGTAGATGCATAACACAGGTTAGTTTTTACATTTGGTGCAAAAATTCCATGACAGATGCTTTTAAAAAATATATACATTTGAACTGAAGCTGAGCAAAATCAACACACTTTTGATATCGGTTAAAATTAATAACAAAGGTAAATGACAAATATGTCACACATGAATATTTATATTCATAAATATTCATTTGCATATGTTATTAGTTTGAGCATTCTGCATATTTTCACATCTTTTATAGATGATGGATCTAGGAAGACTGTCTAAAAGCTATTACATAATCATATATATAATCCATTCAAACACGAAGTATGAATTTCTGGGCATTTGATGACCACAACAATGTATGAAAGAAACATGAAACAATTTGCATAAGTTATTTCTTCACATGTGTTTAACTGAATGTTTTCAAAATTTCATTTTATCAATTGTAAGGCATCACGTGGATTTTCTTGCAATAATGGTGTCACAATTTTATTACCCGGTATACTAAACAATTACTTTCTCTCTCGCTCTCTCTCTCTTATGTGATCACTGAAACAAATACAGTTAGACTGGTTTTTGTTCAACTTTGAAATCTCTAATACTCTGGGTATAAACTGGCCGTATTGTTCATCAGTGATGACAATGCTTATATTGTTTTCATCCATTAAACATCACTAGACTAATGCTGAATTTTTAAACTTGTTTTTGCTAATTGCACACATGTTACAAATCAGATCCATTATATTTCTATGAAGATTCTCAGGATATGATGGCAATTTTATATTATTGTGATTATAATTATAATGTGTAAAAATAAAACATAAATAGCATGACTTTTGTATGGCAAAAAAAAAGGCACTGAATTAATTTTAAGGTATGTGAGGTCACATTTTTCTAAAGGACACTTGATGATTGAGCCCAAAGAGCTTCAGAACAAAGCAAATTACATTCAAAAATATATTTTCATGTATCCTGATGAAATATATTAAAACATTTCTTCTGTATAAAAACATTTTTTTTACCCCTTCCTTGGTTGGGCGGAGGTTCTCCCTCACACCTCAACTGCTACTGAGTGTTCCAAATAAGTACTGGTATCCTTATTGAGCAATAGTTAACATTGTGGCCTAATTCTATACAAAAATTCATTTACATATATTGATATCATGGCTGCGGATCAGGAGGGGTACAGGGGCCATGGCACCTATCAAACAAACAAAAAATTCTATATATTTTTTTGGGTTTAACACTTGGGTCTCCATCATGTAACATGCTCCACGACCCCCTGATATATCTGTTTTCTTATTCACAATGTTCTAAATTTTACGAAAATCCTTTATGAAAAGCATTATTTCATGAGAAAAAATTGTATGTGGTTGGTCCTACACTATTTACCATGCTCCACGACCCCTGGATATATCTGTTTTCTTATTCACAATGTTATAAATTTTATGAAAAGCATTATTTCATGAGCAAAAATTGTATACATGTGGTTGGTCCTACACTATTTACCATGCTCCACGGCCCCCGTTACATTTGTTTTCTTTTTCACAATGTTCTAAATTTTAAGAAAATATTTTATGAAAAGCATTATTTCATGAGCAAAAATTGAATATACGTGGCATTTAATATTTCTTTGTAACAAAAGCTCTTTCAAACAAATGATAACTGAATGTTTAACTCCGTATCAGTCTTCCATCAAATAAGCTATTTTCTTCTTCATCGGTACTATCGTGGTACTCTTTAGTATTATGAGCCGGTTTATTTTTCTTAATAAAGTCGGAAAATTCATCATCGTCTTCTTCATCGTCGGCATTCAGCTGATGGAAGCCGACGTCACTGTAGCGTTTCGGTCTCTCATACTTGATGCAGATCACACCAGTAATGAAAACAATGAGCAGCAGACAAACAACGCCTGAAACATCAAATGATCAGAGTTACAGATTCACTTTTCGTTTCCTTATATGATAGCAATGTATAAAATCATCCCCGTATGATAGCAGTGTTTTAAAATTGGGTATACATCCTTACAATCCAATATCCAAACCTAGCAAAACTATTGACGTTATAATGACAGCCAAAACATCCTCATTAATGTCCATTCTTTGATGTGGTAAGGAGGCTTGCATTACTCAGTGACCCAGAGAGCTATGCCAGCAGCATCTTCACTGCTGATGGTGTATCATTCCATCTATTAATAGATGGAAAGTCCCTTGGCTAGCGAAGATGTGCAAGCAGGAGCTTAGCTCTTGTCAGGGACATCCAAGATGGATCGATCAATGGATAGTTAGACAAATTTGCACTAAGTGTAAGGTAACCCTAACAGAAACCGTAACTGTTGAAGTCGGAGGTATTGGGCTGCATAGCACAGTCTAACAAACCACAATATCATGCATCAACAGTTATCATGTCTACAGCCAAAACATGCAATGGTATACACTTTACTAGCTATAATTAAAGTCCAATGTGTTACTTATCAATATCAGTGTTACAGATGACCTTCGACACCAAACTAGGTCAGGCAGAGCTGCATTAGTAATCTATATTTTGACAGGAAATACTAACACATTTAATAATTTGAGTAGGTTTGAGCAGAGAATAATATGTATTTGATTGGATTTTAGCAGAGAATATGTATTTGATTGGCTTTGAGCAGAGAATATGTATTTGATTGGCTTTGAGCAGAGAATATGTTTTTGAGTGGCTTTGAGTAGAGAATATGTATTTGATTGGCTTTGAGCAGAGAATGTTCTCGAATGACTGAGCAGACAATGTGTATTTTAGTGGCTTTGAATAGAGAATATGTATGAGTGGCTTTGAGCACGCTATTTTAGTGGCTTTGAGCAGAGAATATGTATTTTAGTGGCTTTGAGCAGAGAATGTTTTTGAGTGACTGAGCAGACAATATGTATTTTAGTGGCTTTGAGTAGAGAATATGTATTTGATTGGCTTTGAGCAGAGAATATGTATTTGATTGGCTTTGAGTAGAGAATATGTATTTGATTGGCTTTGAGCAGAGAATGTTTTTGAGTGACTTTGAGTAGAGAATATGTATTTGATTGGCTTTGAGCAGAGAATGTTTTTGAGTGACTTTGAGTAGAGAATATGTTCTTGAGTGGCTTTGAACAGAGAATATGTATTTTAGTTGCTTTGAGCAGAGAATGTTTTTGAGTGATGTTGAGCAGACAATATGTATTTGATTGGCTTTGAGTAGAGAATATGTTATCGAGTGGCTTTGAGCAGAGAATATGATTGTAACTAGAAGAAGTGCACAGGTTAGAACTTACCAGCTATTGTAATGGCGAGAAGAGGAGACATGCCGAACAGGGTCTTCACTTTCTTCATGTTAATAACGACAAACTTTGCTGGTTGGACACGTGGAATAATCACAGACTGAAACATTACCATACAAAACAGACATTACCACAAATGGATTTGCAAAATTTAGAAAATATTTCACAAAAACTGAAATTTTGAAAAACATATACTGGTAATTAATGCCCATTTGAAGACCATTGTTACGAAAAGAAAATAGGTCTAGAAATAAGAAGTACAAAACTATTAAGTTAACCTGTAACAAATTCTGAATACATTTGTACTGAATCACAACCAAGCAATTAATATTTCTACAAATTTGTTCTTTATGAATCTTATTTTTGTAAGAGACTGTGTAAATATATTTCAGAATCCAATCAATGTTCAGATTGGATTTCATGTAACAATATTGATCCACAGTTGGACGACGTTTTGTGTTAGGATTACAAAGGTCAAACGCATACCATAATTTTAAAACAAATTGACATTCATGCACGCTCCTCAATGCAATAATTATAGCCTCAAGACAATAGAATGCAAAAAAGAATGTCCACTTACAACATGAGTTTCATCATATTCTGGTTTGACCACCTTGAGACGATACTGTCCAGGAGGCAGATACAAATGGAAGCTGCCATTGTGATTAACAAACGCTTGGAATGTTGCAGAGTTTTCCACGATAACAACAAAGCCTGTTAAATTCTCGTTATTACTGTCATCCTTAACATTCCCATATATTCCATTGTGAACCTACAGATAGGAATAGAAGAGAAAAAGCCCCATTCAATTAAACATGAAATTTTGTTAGCAAATAAAGATAATTTCAAACTGTCTAACGACAACACGTAAGTAACTAAGTAACCTATTCTGAAAGGAAATATACTTTTAAAATGAATTTAATTGATTTGTGTTCTCTTTTAAAATATATACAATATATACAACATAATATAAGTAACTAATTAACCTATTCTGAGATCAGTTATTTGTGAAAGGAAATATACTTTTAAAATGAATTTAATCGATTTGTGTTCTCTTTTAAAATATATGCAATATATACAACATAATATAAGTAACTAACTTACCTATTCTGAGATGAGTTATTTGTAAAAGGAAATATACTTTTAAAATGAATTTAATCTATTTGTGTTCTCTTTTACAATACATACAATATATACAACAGTAATATAATTTATGTGTCAATAGTATACCTCTTTAATGATGGCTAACATGGACTGTCTGTTCTCATGCCAAGCTGTTAGCAGGTAATGTGGGTCGGGGTACAAACAGCATCCAGTGTACACAGCCATTGATGGAATGTGCTGAACATCGAATGCATAGTCCTATACAAAGCAAAAGAAAACTTTGAAGCAATGCATATCATTTACATCTTGTGAGATGAAGTGCAAGTAATGGTATAGATTTTATAAAGTAATAATACTCTTATATAATATAAAAGAAAATTGTGTTACAATGCTGGAAATAGGAAATTGTGATTTAATGGTCATAGTTTTGGTAAATCAGACCATTGCTTTAACTAAACTCGCTGTTTCAAATATCATCCAAACAATGATGTCATATTATGATTAAACTTGGAAATGACGTTATTACCAACTTCATGAATGATTGGTACCAACTACTTAATGCAACTTTTATCAGCAAACTTACATGCTGAAAATGCATAAAAGTAGGCCTTCACAAAACACTGCATATAAAAAATAGAAATAAATATATAGCAAAATACCATTAAAATTTATTGACTATTGTATGCTCTAGCAGCAGGTAGCCTGTTTGTCATTTAACAACATGTCATAAAAACAGTATCGTTTACTACGTTAACAACATTTGGTGAAATGAAAATGTAAATAAAGACATAACTTACTAGAAAGCTTCCAGTGTTCTTATGATGATTTATTCCTTTAACACTTCCATCTAGATATTTCCCTGTAAAAGAGCACAGGAAATAAGAGACTAAAACAGTTGGCAATATGCAAATAGAAACTACCAAAACAAACATGTTAGTGTGATAACTTTGTCAAATATGTTAATATTTTGTTAAAACTTGATTTTGAGAAACAAGACAAATGTATCAGAAATTAAAGAGCATGGGCAAAACATATTTATATTCATATTTGTTGATGGCATGAACGAAAAATTGGTTATGACAAAATAATTAGTATAACCAATCCAAGAACGAAACAATCATTTGTGCAGGTCTGGTCTCTTTTACAACACAAACCCTCTAAAAGTACTTCAACATTACAATACTATAAACATAAATTAGCATGAAAGCAAAGCCAATTGATGTCAAGAGTGTCATTTGTCAAAATCAGATATTTGTTTACTTGCTACATTTCATGACAAGTGAAAATTATTTTAATTCAAACATAAATTGCATATGAAATAAATTCAAGTTTAATATCCTTCATGTGTTACAACACAATGATGCTTGATATTTTTCTACAACACTGACCTTTTGTTTTTCCACAACCGCCCTCAAATTGCATGTTTACATGTTTGGATGCATACATGGACGTCAACTGTTTTAGTGCAGCCTGATCTTCTTTAACAGTTAGATCTGAAAACAGAATACAATTCTACAAACTTGTTTTCACTTGGACACCCATTTTCAGTCAAAAAGAAGGATGTCAACAGGTACAGAAAACAAAAGCTAACTTAAAAATGAGTGGAGATTTCACAATTGAGCAAGTTATTTCCTGCTTAAATATGACTGTAGTTTACAAAGGAGGTGTGATGACGAATTGTCATAATTCGTCATCAAGTCCAGTAAATAGATCTATTATGCGTTGTACTACGAACTTTAAGAATACTTCATTCTGATTAGTTAGTTACAGATCTGCCAATCTTGATATGAATTGTGATTTCTCAGGATAAAAGGTGGAATGATTTTATCATGGATTTGATATTGATAAATGTTATGTTTTAAATGACATTTAGTGGTATAAAATCCACGATAATATACTGCTACAATTATAACAGAGTTTGACACAACTAGGTCTCTCAATTACCTGTACTGGTATAAGGGTATGCCACATCTAGATCTCGAACAAATACCTGCACTGGTATAAGGGTATGCCACATCTAGATCTCGAACAAATACCTGCACTGGTATAAGGGTATGCCACAACTAGGTCTCTCAATTACCTGCACTGGTATAAGGGTATGCCACAACTAGGTCTCTCAATTACCTGCACTTGTATAAGGGTATGCCACAACTAGGTCTCCAGCATGGAATGAAATACTCAGACTCAGATCTGTCTTGGTCATCCAGTTTGTGAGTGCCGTGATTTCTGGCTGAAGGTGAATCACCCCATCATAGTTTGCATCTGAAAACAACCACAAAACACTATTATTGAAAGAAAACAAACTTCTTGTAGGCCTATGTAGTTTATAGCAAAAGAAAATGTAAGATAATTACATGAAAAAAAAAAGGATGCAGAAAATTGACTACTAAAGGAAGATCACTAAAAATAGAGTTTGTAATAGATGCGTTGTTGTTTTTTCTCATCATTTATAAATACTTTTGAGTTTTTTTAATTTGTGGTTTTAGTCATGTTTTTTTTTATCATCTGTAAATACTTTTGAGTTTTTTAAAATGTTTAATAGTTTGCTATTGGCAATGTTGTTTTATTGTTATTTTAACAATTGTCTTGAAATAAGCTACTCAAAGGAAGATATACTGTACCATTGGTGTGAATAAAATTGTTGAATTATTCTAATTGTTTATTCTAATTATTTTGCAAATGCCGAGATTTATAGATGTCTTTATAAAAAATATTTTCTCAAGCGTGTTTGAATTTCATTTTCTATATACCGAACAAAACTGTGATTGATTCTTTTCATTGCTTATTTAACTACAACAACAAAACAATTGTAAACAAAAGTGTGCGCAATCTTGACTGGTCAATTCGTAAACACTGAGCCTACTAACTCCATTAAACATACATGCAAAAATGTAATACGCATGCTACATAGACATATAAACATAACAACCTTTAAATATAAATTTTAAAATGTTCATTTGTTGAAATATAAATTTCTAAACAATAAAATTATTGGAAATTTGGCTAATGTTTAAAACAAAATCCCAAATAACATGACATCATCCATGTTTAAGACATCGACATGATTTTCACCCTCCCAATTTTAAATGCATTATTCATGAGTTCAGTTGTGTATCAAGGTATATATTCATGCAGATGAATATAATGTCTACACTAAATTGGTAGATAGAATTTTCGAGACCTGAATTACCTAACTTTTGCTAGGTACTGGGTAATTCAGTCCAGTGAGAACGAAAAACATATGTTGAAAGAAAACAAGATGCACATGCCTGGGAAAGCTTTATCAAGATCAATATTGTTTGAGTTCGTCATGCCATCGGGTGTTGTGCAGTTCTGTTTAGCTTTTTCTGCTCCATCAGGATTCAGAGAAGGCAAAATGTAGATTCTCGTCGTGTCAATTAACTGCAAAGTAAATTGTTAAACTCGAAATATACTTACAATTTGAGTTCACTGTGTTAGAGAAATATTTACAGTCGAACCTCTGTAAACCGGATCACCTTCGGACCTTAAAGACCATCAGTCATCATACTGGCACAAAAAGCATGATCACATGACAGGGAAAATAAATATAAATTCACATTGGTATAAAGTGTCATTCGATTGGGTTGTTAAAACCACCCCACCCCCTGACAGGTACGTTACAGGTAAAGTTGGAAACGTTTGGCACGAAAAGAGATGATTATATGTTTTTATATATCGACATGCATTTTTATGACAAAATGTTTCACATGCCAAATAGTCCAGTTGTACACATACAGACACTCACAAACAGACACGCGGTGCACACACACAAGCATTCACAGACATCCAGGCTTTAAGTCTTCAAAGGGTCCAAAATATAGGACTCTGGTATAAATTATGAACACTACCAGCTCTCCCACTAGGCGTCTGCTATAACAGCTTGCTCTGAATGCTCTGGACGTTTTAAACAAACAGACCAGCTCTCCCACACACACACTTGACCCCTAAAACTCATCTCGTTTCTTACATCCTCAAACCCATCGCGTTTCTTACCTCTGTGATAGAAGAATCGTGCTGGTAGAGATGACACAGATCTGTGGCCAGCTTCAGTAGCATCTCACGACCTACGACCTCGTTGCCATGAATGTTACCAGTAAGTAGAATACCAGGTCGATACATTTTCGATTCTTTGCCCATTTCCAGCATCCACAGGTAATAGCCCGATGTGGACTTTCCAAGGCTGGAAATAGAAACAAATATGTGTTGGCGACGTAGAGAAGATATTGAAGGAGCTACCATGTAATATCAAATCATTTTCAATGGTCATAATTTTTTATAAGATAAAGTTTGTTTGTTTAACGACACCTCTGGAGCGCATTGTTTATTGATAGTGGTTGGATGTCAAACACACAGTTATATCAAAATTTGGTCACAGAGGAAGAAACCATTGCTGCCACATAGGCCTCTTACCAAATAACAGCAAGGAATTTTTTATGTGAAGTTTCCCAGACTATAGCACACACCATGGCTTTTGATGGACCAGTTGTCGATCACTGGTTGGAATGGGAAATAACCAAACAGGTTCACTGGGTCTGTGGTGTTTATTACCACAAAACAAATTGAATAAGAATATGGCCGAAACTTCATATTTATTCAAGTGCGCATGCGCAACATACACATGCTAGAACATGGGGACCATTCATTGTCTAAGGTAGCGAGAAGTCATTGTCACACAGTACACGGTGAACTCAATACACTATACACAATTTCATGTCATTTGATTTATCCAACATTTAGAAATAAGAGAAACAACTTAAAGTAAATCGTCTGTTTTGTAGTGGACATTTTCACACTTTAAGAAATTCAGAGTACGTGCCTGGCGTGAGTTAATGCGTCCAAGTAGGCCTACGTCACATAATGTCACTCAGTAATAATAATTATGATTAGATTCATTGTAAATATGATCAGACGTCCACCATCGTTTAGGGCGCCAAATTCCATGCAGCAATGTTCAATTAGACGTGTAGTGCTTGCTCTATATATCATTCACACGCATTTCACTCAGTAGGGCACCAGAGTAGGGCACATACTCTATACAATGGTAGGTTACGTCCCCTGTGAGTCGTCGGTTCCAGTGAACGTTATATTTTTTTGGCAAGTTTGGTATATAATCACGGTTTTTACAGTTACCCTCGTATGCTTTGTAATAATAGCATTTGCACTTTGTCTTGTATTATATAATAGAGATCTCTAAATGAACCAAAACGACTGATCAGTCGTGTTAATCTATTCGCCAAAATGCATGAGTATATATGTATTTGTGTGTGCGTGCGTGCGTGCGTGCGTGCATTCGTGCGTGCCTGACCAATGATGCAATATATATCCTAGTTTGATCATCTTATTGATACGTTGATAACCTTGGTGAATCTTATTAACTTACAAAGTTACAATAATTATTAAAATGTGTTCACGCATACAAACAGTTGGTGTCATAACCAATTTGACACTAACAAGATTGTTCCAATACATAATGAGAATACTATCAAAATAGTGAATAAAAATCTCAATTGGACAACTCTTGTACATTTTTGGCTATTAAGTTTGTTTTGTCAGTTAGATGTAATCTTCCAAATTGACATGTTTCTTCGTCTCGAAAATGTAGGAATGTACTTATTATGTTATTTGTACTTCAGGATTCTTATGAGTGGAATGACAAAGCAGCTTCTTCCAGAAGACCGCGGCAATGAGATCTCTGTATCTTGGGCACGCTACCAGATGGCAGTGACCAAGTTGAAGAATGATGAACGGCAGAGTAGCTCACACTATGGAATGTTTGATACCTTATTACCTACTGTCAACTTCAGCTCCTTTGTAGCAGATGATGATAGTATTGTAGATGAAGTAAGTCTGACAGTATTATAAATATTTTGTATACAAGTATTTAAAATTCTAGCTACCTTCTACATGTTTTTAGACAAACACTGAAATACATTATACCATCCAAAGTCGCTGTAATTGCATACATTAGATTGCCTATATGCACCAGGCTGGTTAAATTTTGACTTTTGAGTGTATACTTTAAACTATTTTTAAATTTATACATTTGCACCTTTTGAAACACCACCACTCATTATTTTGGTATGCACTAAAGCAAGTTATATGCAACCAAGGCTTATATTAGCAGAAGAGAAAACAGTACTTGTTTATCTAGATAATTGTACACATTTATTATTATGATTCGAAACATCAACAGAAATGTCCAAGTGTAATTATGTTTAATGAAATTGCTCGTTACATGTCGTACGAATACCTCCACAAAATACGGAGCTGAAAAGAGAGGTAACAGTAATAGGCAGAAGTTTCCCCCTGAGCCATAACGTTTAGGGGGCATTACACGGTCACCTTGCCCATTTAACTAAGCTCCTCGATTTATTTTAAGGGAATTGCAATGGCTTTACATTCAATTGTGACAAATTCTTTATTGCAGGATCTTGTACTTTGGTTGACCATGGGTTTGTATCACATTCCCCACACAGAGGATTTGCCTGTTACATCGACAGTCGGCGGAAACATGCAATTCTTTCTTCTACCATATAACTACTTTGATGAGTGTCCGTCAATGCAATCACGTGATGCCATCCGCGTTGATCTAAAAAATGCTGGGAGACCACAAGATGGCATACAAGTTACCAACTATGTGGATACAACAGACACTCATTGCACCGTGCACACGGACAGTTTACAATCTCAGTTCACTGATAATCCGGATGCCATTCTGCAAACCAAGCGTTCCAGGGGAGATTTTTAGTATTCTGTAACTTGGACTTCCAAAGATGCAAACAGAAGGTATCAATCAGAACACATCAAAGCGCATATATTCAAATACTAGAATAAGCTTGTAAGTACTGGAAACTGGGCTTGTGTGTGCTCGATAGTGGATAATAGGCTTGTATGTTGGATACTGAGCTTGGACTTGTTGAATACTGAGCTTGTACGTGTTGGATACTGGGTTTGTAAGTGCTAGATACTGGTCTTGTATGTGTTGGATACTGGGTTTGTATGTGTTGGATACTGGACTTGTAATTGCTAGATACTGGCCTTGTAATTGCTAGATACTGGGCTTGTATGCGTTGGATACTGGGCTTGTATGTGTTGGATACTGGACTTATACATGCGCTGGATACTGGGCTTGTATGTGTTGGATACTGGGCTTGTAAGTGTTGGATACTGGGCTTGTAAGTGTTGGATACTGGGCTTGTAAGTGCTAGATACTGGGCTTGTATGTGTTGGATACTGGGCTTGTATGTGTTGGATACTGGGCTTGTAAGTGTTGGATACTGGGCTTGTAAGTGTTGGATACTGGG